>NJDC01016869.1:59981-83803 GCA_002245475.1 Calephelis virginiensis
CTGTAATATCGATACCTATATCGAAATTGCGATATTTTTTTTGGACAGCGATAACGAAATATAGATACAAAGTTTTTTGGCCGCCATTATATTATATTTTTTTTGTAATGAATGAACTTCAGTTCAATTAATGAAATTAGTTCAGTTCAAGTGCACAGATAAAACAATTATGAAGAAATTTAGTGTACAGTGTATTTCCTCGTTGGCGGCAAATCTCACAAAATTAGCTTGAGTAATGTGGTGGTCACTTTACTCCCTGACATGACTTTGTACGTAGTGACTAATGACTGTTAATAAGAATTAATTAATACGGAAGACATGGCAGCATGGCCTAAAGGTCCTAGCCCCTTAAATTAACTAATAATAAACGGAGTTTTGGCGCCATCGTCTATGAAGATGGTCGCAATTTTTTTTATAATTATTGAATTTCGTGTTAATATGGCGGCCTATTGTACAATATTTTTTAGTGAAAGTGCACAAATGAAATAATCATGAAGAAATTAGTGTGTCATGTATTTCCTCGCTGCCGCCAAATCTCGCTAGATGAGCTGGAGTAACGAAGACACAGCTTTACTCAAGACCCTGACATGACTTTGTAAATAGTGACTAATGACTGAAATAAAGACTTAAGTAATACGGAAGACATGGTAGCATGGCAACAAACAGCCTTAACCGGCTCCAGAAAGGGGCAAATTAACTAAAAAAAAACAACGGGTTGCACTTTGGGAGTGCCGGCAGAAAGTGAAAACTTGAATATTAACGTTGTGCATTTTTTATATTTTAGAATGGTTAGGGAATATTTTTGCACGAATTTCTTTAATTATTAACTATGAAAGTAGAAATCAATATTCATTTATGGCCCTATCGTACACAATCATGACAACAAGAACATTCACGCAATTGCCCTGCGCCGTCTTATTCGCGCAAAACGCCCTGCGCCGTCTTACGAATTTTCGTTTAGGCCACGTGTCCTGACTCGAATTTAAAAGTTTTTAACCATTCCAAAAAAAGTGCGCAATGCCGCCAAAGAAGTTTTCACTTAAAAAAACTGATAGTAATTAACTTAAAAATAACGACAGATAACACTCCAGGAGTGCCGGTAGAAGTGAAAACTTGAATATTATCGTTGTGCATTTTTGATATTTTGAAACGGTTTGGGAATAATTTTGCACGAATTGCTTTAATTATCAGTATGAAAGTATTATCGTTTATGCACAAATATTATTTTCATATCAATAACTTGCGTTTGGTTTGACAAAAACTCGCGAAAGTAAGACTACGTGACGGACAGGAGCGTCGTCGTATTATCTGTACAACGAACATTGCTCGTCTATACAATATAAAGCTTACATTCAAGATGGAATAAGTAGAGCAATATTATACGTTCTGCTATTATGTTGTCTTCTGAGAATGTAATGGTAGGTATATTGCGGCGTATTATCCATTACGAATCTTGTAAGGTCACCTGAGGTCATTGCTTCTTAGAGGTAATTGCGTCTATTTGGTATTTCTCCAATCTTATGTAAAATAAAAATACTTTCGCCATCTATCCTACTTTATTTTAACTAAAATCATTATTTGAAATTGTAATAGGGGGCGTTTAGCATCACGATTTTGAATTGTCAGCCATATTTAAAATCACACATTTCCTGCCATTTTCATCGAGTGAGATGAGTGTTTCAAATCTTTTAGAATCTCTTAGTTTCCTTAGTCTACCGTTTTGATTTTATTACATGACGCTTGCAATTTAATGTGGTTATCGATACAGATAATAATTTTAATTGAAATTGTTTTATTTTGAAAGAAATCATTACTTTAAATTTTTGGTATGATTTGAATATATGGATAAATGCATCTGCTGTCATTGGGTAATTGCGTATCAGTCCTAAATCTAGGAATTGACAACCGTTTTTGAAATATAAATTTTATTTCAATTTAGAATTTAGATTATACCTACCGCAATGGTGATACTAAGATATATCGTAAGTTTTTTTTATGATATTGGAAGGCAAACAAGCAGACAGATTTCCTGATGGTAAGAAATTCACGCCGCTTAGAGACACCAAATGTGGTAATGGTGCGTTGCCAACCTGAGGCCGGGATGTTAGGCATCGAGCAAAAGTAAGTTTACCGGCTAACTCACCCTCCAAACCGGAACACGTCATGACGTTATGGCGGCAGGAATAGGTAAGGCGGTGGTACCAATCCGGGTGCCTATGCTCGCCTTTTACGAGCTGCCTGGCAGGAAGGCAGATGGTCTATTCTGCAAAGGAGCCCGGACATTGATCAAAATCTTACGTCTTCATGGCCTAAGACCCATTTTATACGGTCAAAAATACTTTGGATGTGGATAGTTTCTAAATGCTATACCGATAGGCCCTTATTCATTTATCAATAAAATTAATATTGAACATGCAAAAGCGTTAATAATAAGTTTATGATTTTGTTGTAGGTTTTTTTTACGTTTTCACCATTTATGACCATTTACATTGAAGAAGAGTGTGAATACTGCCATAAAAACAATGCAATTTATAATATTATCCAAAGGTGGGATTTGAACGTAGTACACCTACGTACCACCTACCACCTACAAGGGAGAGTTAATACAAATTAACCATCGGCCTTGCGTTATTACAAAGTATGTGTTATGTACACCTGAAATGTTGAGAACATCTGGATTGCGTATGGGGTAAATGCGACGATGAAAAGTTAGACGCATTTTCCCAATCTCTACTAAAATATTCGTACGATTCATAAAACAAGCTATTTTTTTAGATCCATTAAAATATTTCTTTTCAATGCTTAAATAAGGTCGTTATATAAAAACTCCGATTATGGAAGTTAGCCACTTTAAATTTTTATTAACTAAAGACGCAATTACCCCAAAACGAGAAAATGCATCTTAAATTGACATTTTTTTAAAAATCCTTTATAACTTATTATATTATTACACAGGCAAAAAACAAACTAATTTATATTGTTTTGGTATTGTTTTCAAGTTCATTTGTAATTAAAGATTTTGTATAACTATTATATATGTATATTTTGTAAAAAGAATTCAAACTTCGCCGAACTCAAAATGATACGCAATTACCTCAGGTGACCTTACTCTTTGGAAATATCTAAGCAATACAAAAACAGCATTGAATCTATGTTTCATTTTAGATCTCGCGCCATCCTATTCGCGCATGCGCCCTGCACCGTCTTACGATCTGATGATCTGACGCAAGCTTAGAAGTTTTTACCCATTCTAAAAAAAGTGCGCAACGCCGCTAAAGAAGTTTTCACTTAAAAAATGATCACGTTTTTTTCTCAGCTACGAACTCCATCTGTACAATTCCACTTGAACATCAAAAGAATATTAATGCCGAGTGGTATTCTACCATTTGTTTGTTGTACCAGGGTGTTAGAAAAAGTTCGCGAACGACGACCCAAAAGTCGCATTCTCCTACACCATGATAAAACACGGCCAACAAAACAAAGTCAATTTTAGATTCCGAAAAAGTACATCTCGTCACTAATCCTGCGCATACCCCTGTGATTTCTGTATTTTCCCCAAAATCAAATATTTGATGAGAGGTTTTACTTTTACCAACTCCGAAGAGGCAGTGATAGCGTTCAATCAGCACGTAGAAAACATACCTTCAGATCTGTGGTCCTCCAGTTTTAAAAAATGGTTCATGAAAAAATGTAAAGGAGATTATTTTGAAATGCAATAAACATAATATTGTGGTCATAACGTGTTGTTTTTTTAAGTTACGCAAAACTTATTGTGTGACCTACGTATTACTGACCATACCTGTAACGGTTACTAGCGAGGAATGGAGTTTTTCCTAGCTGAAGCTGATTAAAACATATCTGCGATCGACAGTCTCTCAATCTAGATTAACAAACTTAGCAACTTTGTCAATCAAAAATTAAATTGCAGAAAACATAGACTTTGAAAATCTAAAAAAAGGGTTCGCCGATAGAAAGACTATAAAAGTGAAATTTTGTTAGTGTAATAAATGTTTTTTTAAATAGTATTTCACTGTACCCCTCTTTTTTCGTATGTAATTGAATTGCAGTTTGGGGGCGCCGAGGAAATCTCGCCCAGGGCTCTAGTAGTTCTAAAATCAACTACTGAACACACCACATTTTAAAAATGTTTAAAATAAAAACATACACTTCCGCGGGTATTTTTATGCGCTTATCCTTACTTGCAACAATGTGTTGCAAATTTAAGTCTATCTGGTTTGTTATGTGATGGGACAGCGAGCAAACCTTGAGCGAGAGATCGAGATGGTAAGATATAATAGTAACCTATAGACACCATAGTGTTCTGTGGTAGGGGTGTGTAGTGGGGGTGTAGGTGCAACTTTATCGGCTACCTTACCCTCCAGACTGGAATATGACCCTGTCATTATGCCGGCAGGAACAGGTTGGGTGATGAATCCAAACCGAGGCAAATTTTTGTATAGCAGTGTACCACCATCGGTCTTGGTATTCGCTATTTCCCGACTATGTTTCCTTGTCAATTACGAGTCCACTTTTCGCAGCACCCACCACGCTTCCGGCTATTTTGATGAAAGTTAGCTAAATATGATCGCCTTGATTTTGGTCAGTTTTGCTTTCTGCTTAGACATCTGTTGCTAACAGCAGAAGCGAATATATATAGCCTGGGCCTGATTTAAACTTAATGCCGCTCCTGGGCACCGTAAAAAAGTCCACCCTATTACAAGAATTTTACTTAAGGGGGGAAATACGTGTAGAAAGACGTTTTCATGCTGATTTTTTATTAAATTTTTTATAGATGTTTTACTGACAGATATGAGTAGAGTGTAATAATATTAAATCTTAAAAAGCACCCTCGCTTTTATTAAATGAAAAAATTTTTTTATTCACATTATTATTAATTTATATTTATTGAAATTTTTAATACTGTTCTTAATTTAAATTTATTAAAATTTATTTTCTATTTTTTAGTTTGATTTTCTATAAAAACGTTTTTTGAGTTTTTTTAAACTTTCATTTATTTTTTACTTTTTAGTTTGGTTTATTTATAAAAGCATGATTTTTTAGTTTTTTAAAACTATTATTTGTTCTGTAGAATTAAATTTCTCCTTAGTATTCGAAAAACAAAATTTTCAAAAAGTCGTTTTATTGGAATAACTTCTGAATGGCTTCCGACAAATTCCAAAAACTAATCAGATCTTAAGATCTTAAATAACCACGTCGATGGCCACCAATCCGGTCAAAATCGGTTGATTCGTTCAAGAGTTTTCGAAAACGAAAAATTTCGAAAAATTTTTCACATAACTTCAACATTTCTTTTTGGATCGTTTTTGACACAATAAAATAATTATTAGAGTACAAAAAATCACGTCGATCTCCACTAAGAACATGAAAATCGGTTGATTGGTTCATGAGTTATCCTTGTCAAAAAAATTCGGAAAAAGTGATATTTTCAAATTTCCCTAAGATTTTCGGTTCGATCAGTTTGTGTTCCAAAGTTGATCAAAGATTCTGAAAAAGTGCGTTGAATACTGCCAATCGCGTGAAAATCGATTTATTTATTTAAAAATTATTGCTGTTTGAAAATTCAAAAAATACTGGTTTATTAAACCTTTACTAGTCTTTTGAGCACGAAGAGCTCAAAAGCATATAAAAGTTATTTCTTTGAGCTCGGAGAGCTCAAAATAACACACAAATTGTATTTTTGAGCTCGAAGAGTTTAGAAACGTCGTAAGTGCAATTTGAAGCGTTAAGGTATAAGAATTGGCGGGAAGTTGCAGGGATGGCCTTTAGGGTCCACCGTTTTCCAGATTTTTTTTATTGATTGTTAAAGTTGATGTTTTAAGAAATGCAAAAAAATTTTTCAAAAATAAATACTAATTAAATTTCTTTAAAAGTATCTTCACGCCCATATCCCCGAAGAGGTAGGCAGAGGTACAACCAAGGCACCCACGACTAGCCGAAGACACTAAGTCCCACAATGTGATAGGTGGCAAGCCTATCGCCAACCGGGCACATTTACAATCCCGATCAAAATTTTTTTTAATTTGAAAATTGGAAAAATCCAATTTTCTTTTTGTTGGCCGATCCGGGAATCGAACCCGGGACCTCATGCAGTCAAGTCCAACACCCGGACCGCTAGACCACAGAGGCGATTAAATTTCTTTAATTCCAGAAAAAAGAAAAATCGAATATTATTTGAAATCTCCAAGGAAACAAATTGATTAAATAATCTTGATTATCATTTTTTACTAAAAATGTGTCAATATTATAATTTATAAATAAAGAATGAATTGAATTTTTTGATATTCAATTAAACAAAAAATCATAAATAAATAGAATTAATTAATTATATCGGGGAATATCGACAAGACTAAAAATTTTTTATTACTTTCATAATTTTGCCGCCCTAAAACATTTGCCACCCTGGGCACTTGCCCCGACTGCCCCTAGTGTAAATCCACCGCTGCATATAGCCATTAGGACCAGAAGTCAACCGCCTATCACTTTCTTGTTTTCGGCTGACAGCACTGGATAATTTTATGTTTCAGTTTTATGTAAAACTTGTACCACGAATGACTTCACAATTCAACTGTGAAGGTCCAGGATTCGTCAACTATGAAGGTGTTCGGATTTTTTTTATAGAATAACTTTTTCGGCTGTAACATAGATTACATAGGTTACTCTTCAAATCAATGTCATGCAAATTAGAAATTGGTCTCGGATATGTCATTTTAGGTACTTTTGAACTCAGTTTTAGAGGCTTATTAAGATTTAGTTTCAAAATTATTAAACGAATCTGATAAAATAATGTATTACTTATTTTTTTTTGAATGACTAATGTTTTGTCGACCTCGCGTTTTTTACAACTTCACCGGGCTTTGTGGGCCGAGCAGAGTGCTCAGCCCGAGACATCATTATTTAGATGGATTGGACTGTTCTCTACAACGCCAGCAACTAGGGCTGTCTCCCGGGAGACCGTACCTCGACTTGGTGCTGCGTTCTGGTTACTGGGTGGACTTGATGGAGGAATAGGGGCAGCTTGTCGTTCGGCGTTAGGCGCCAGGCGCAAAAGAGGTCTTCGTCGCCGAGACCGGCGGCGACGGATAACACGTGATGGGGTCTCCTAAGTTTGGCGGGCGCGTTTACGGCCGGTGTGTAGTCACACGCGGGTGCTAACACCGGGTGAGGGTGGGCAGCCGTTATTTCAAAGTAACGTTCCGATAGTTCTTTGAAATGCTGCGCTATTGTAGGCAAATCTAGGTCGCGATGTAGGTTCTCGTTGCGTACGTACTACGGACAACCGGTGACAGTACGCATGAACCTATTTTGGACTACTTGTAGTTTTTTAAGATGGGACGGGTACGTATGTGCGAAGGCTACACTTGCGTAAGCTAAGATTGGCCTGACACACGTTTTATAAAGTGTCACTTTGTTACGAAGTGACATTTTACTGTCTTTATTAATTAAATAATAGAGACGGCTAAGTACGAACTTAGCTTTGTTAGTGACACGTGATATGTGCGGTTTGAACGACATATGATTGTCTAGAATCTAGGTATTTTGTTGATTTTTCACAGGAAATTAATCTATCGAACAATTTGATGGTATCCGGATTGCGATAGGGTCTCATCCGTTCGAATGGCCTAAAACCAAGATTAAAGTACACCGCTGCACTTTTATCAGTCGCCCAGGTGAGTGGCTACGCTAATTAAATGTCAATTACTCGCTCGTATTCTGTGCAAAAGTACCTAAAATGACATATTTGATTCCAATTTCTAATCGAGTTTCAAGAGTAACCTTACAGTAAATGCCTAGTCATTCACAATTTGAAAATTGAAATCCTCTAAGGTGGGTGCGGTCAAAAAAGGGACAAAAGGAACAACGTGCTACGGGGAAGCCCTTGCCCTTGTCTATGTCGTAACGTTTTTGTGACTATGTCGTGACAGAGTTTCGGTATCAATTTTATGTCTGAGAATTAGAATGAAATTGAAAAATGGTTAGGTACCATGTAATCTAGGTATACACAATAATACACATTATGTACTAAATATTTATATGGTGATACGCTCCGGCGACTTCGTTCCACCCTTTCGATTGTATATGAGAAAAATTAAAATGTTGTTTTTCTAGTTTCGTCATAGTCGAAATGGATAAAAAGTACCCTACGTCCGTCTCCTGGTAACTTAGAAAAGCTACCTCCTTATCAATTTTCAGTCAAATCGTTCTTGATTTGTTAATAGTGTAACTAACATGACTTTCCCCTCCCATTGCCATCTCACGTGGACATCACATCTGAACGGACGGACTTTTGCTAATTCTTTTTTGTTGTGTTCATGACTGTTAGGAAAATAAATTAAAAAAATAGTATCGTCGGGTTTTTGTGTTTTAATAGAATATTTATTTCATTTATCTTTTGTGGTTGGGGTTATGACTAGCAATGCATGTTTGAACTCACTGCAGAAAAAGAAAACGTAAGTAAGCATCTTCACGCCCATATCCCCGAGTGAAGATATCAATCGCCAACCGTGCACATATCCTATCCCGAGCAACATTTTTTTAATTAGAAAATTGGAAAAACCCAATTTTCTTTTGTTGCCCGACCCGGGATTCGAACCCGGGACCTCATGCAGTCAAGTCCAACAGCTGAACCGCTAGATCACAGAGGCGAAAAAGAATGTCGTGTATTTCATTATTTACGTACTACTTACTCTAAGCCAATTTTATATGATTGGTTTGCGGTAAAACTTTGTTATCATACTCGTATCAAAGAAATAATGAATGAAGGAATTCATCATCAAAATCATATAAGGATGTAATGGCTCCTCGCGAGGTCTCAGTTCGGGCAGAACAGCTACTGGGTAGTATTTTTTATTTAGTTTTTTTATTTATTTATTACTTGCAACAACAAAACATACACCAATACATTACTTAAGACAAAACATAAAAAAATCAAGTTAAAGGATAGCGTTCATTTAGACGGGCTGGGAAGGGGCGCAATAATCCGCCTAGATCACTAATCACTTGCATACATGTTGCATGAAGCAACGCCCACGGTGCTGGGGCGCATCGGCGCGTTTCTTTCCGCGGCGAATTTCCGCGAAGCACCCTCCACGCATTCCCCGATGCGATCTACAGTGACCAATGATCACGATATCACTATTAAGAATAGAGCAGTCATGGCATTTTAACGCAAAAGTTTCACATGACAACTACTTGGCGCCACTTTCCATACTTGACGGTTTTAACGTCGACTCGGCTCTTTATTTATTTGCACTATTCTTTGGTACGAGAAACAACGGCCCGCATCAGTGTGTTTGATCTGTGAGTGTATTTGCAATGCGATGCGCCCCGGCCCGACACACTCCACTCCGTCAAGAGTGGGCGTTATCCTTAACTGCTATTGCATTTTTTATATGATAAGATAGCGAACAAACATACGGCTTTCCTAAAGTGTGTAGAGAAATATACACGAATACGTGGCATATAAACATTAGAAACCGCAGATGTTGTTAGTGCGTCGCTGTTCTCCAGACCGGAACATTACATTGTTATTATGGCCGTAGACATAGGTAAGGTGCTGAATCTTTACACGGACTAATTGCAGCACGGTATTCCATCACCAATGGTTTGTTAGTGATTACCTTATTGCTTGCTCTCGTTCGCTCTGGTGAACGAGAGGGTGAGTAACCCTTGCGAGATACTTAACAGGAAGGCAGATATTCCATTTTACACAGGAGACTCGGACCCATACAGGGAAAAATTACTTAATTACGGTGCAAGTAACTTTCTTAAAGTGATAACTCATATTAGGTTACTCTTACAATAAGTTTTACCCAGCACCCTGTCACTTGCTACAGTTTTCAAAAACTATCTCATAGTTAATCACAATAAAGTTACGTATCTCATAGTTAGTTTGATGCTCGTTCCATAACTTTAGCCTTTTGTAACTGTTTTAGTTTTTCTATTTAATTTTATATATTTTTCTCTTGAGTGTCTGTGTATAGTGACATCCTACTAGGTGGTAGAGTTTTGCAGCGACTCGCCCGGATTGGTACCACCGCCTTACCTATTCCTGCCACCATAACGCCCAACGCTTGCCGTTGACGTGTTCCGGTTAGCCCGTAGCTGGTAAACTTACTTTTGCTCGAGGTCTAACATCCCAACCTCAGGTTGGCAATGCACCATTACCACCTTTGGTGTCTTGGCGTGAATTTCTTACCATCAGGAAATTCATCTGCTTGTCTGCCTTCTATTATCATAAAAAAAATTGCATTCTCGAGTTGTTTTTACTTTTTTTTATATACTCCAAGTTAGGATCGGATCATTTCTAGAGTTATAATTTGAACTTTAATTAAGGTATATTTGGTGAACTGTATTGTAGCCAAATAGTTTAAAGTAGGGAAGATTTGTACAGTACGAATCCAACCCAATTGAAACTGCACGAAGGTACCCCAAACCCAAGAAATCAATAACTTAATTAGAAATAAAAATTACCAATGTTATACTGAGTGGCTACATGTACAGTTAGCCGAGAGGGTTTAAACGTTAAATGTAATAAATCACTCATGAATTAGAGCTAATCCCATATCTGCAAAGCATGAAAACACATTTACATTTGCTCTCGTGAAGCCCGAGGTCGCACTCTCTCCCCGCCTCTGTGCTCTAGCGGTTCAGTAGGACTTGACTTGTCCGTCATCAAAAATAAAATTGTTTTTTTCCAATTTTCTAATAAAAAAAACGTTGCTCGGGATCGGGTACGTGCCCGGTTGGCGATAGACTTTTGCCACCTAACACATTGTGAGATTAAGTGTATTCGGCTTGTCGTGGGCGTAAAGTTTTTTTTTTTTTACACAGCATGAAAACACGTTTACATTTGCTCTCTTAAAGCCCGAGGTCGCACTCTTTCCCCCCCTCATAGCCCATAGGTACTACGTGCGTATGATTATGATTAAGGAGTCACACATACAAACGGAAACAAGTCAATGTTGTTGTATAGAAAAGATAATAACGCCACTGTACGAAAGCTGCCTTTGTACTAATTCCACGTGCTTTCTTCTACTAGTAACAAAGTATTTAGAAGTTAGGTTTGCTCCTAGTCTAGTAGTCTGACTTTCTATTACTAATTATTACACAATAGCATGGACTGGGTTAGCAGCTGTTGATCTTGCTACCCAATTTA
Organism: Calephelis virginiensis; assembly: GCA_002245475.1. NCBI lineage: Eukaryota > Metazoa > Arthropoda > Insecta > Lepidoptera > Riodinidae > Calephelis > Calephelis virginiensis. The sequence continues at coordinate 71,158 of NJDC01016869.1, forward strand.
CCTATTTATAAACAAATAGATAAATATCCCTGGACAAGTAACACAAATTGAATATAACCCCAAAGTCAGCAAATTATATACTAATACATATGATACGATACTAATACATACTCGTAGAAATACTTAAATATAGTTGATATTTGAATATATTTAATAAACAGCCAGACCCGGAAATGCAGAAATCTAAATATTCATATCATAAATGCTTAGTCAACGATACTAATACATAGAAATACTTAAATATAGTTGATACTTGAATATATTTAATAAACAGCCAGACTCGGAAAAGCAGAAATCTAAATATTAATATCATAAATGCCTGCCCCCGTCGGGATTGAACCCGAGACTCTAGGTTGATTGGTGTAGTTAGGCATGTACGCTAGCCACTCGACCAACGAGGCGGTCAAATATATACTTAGGTAATGAATTATAACTACTTACTACATAGTAAGTATAATCAGTTTTCCTTTTGGCTTATTTTGCGTAGGTAAGCATAACACATAGCCATCGCAAAATATAGAATTTTCATCAGGAAGTGAATTTAAATTGTTTTAGCAAATAGTTCAATTACAATAGACCTATTAATATATTGAACTTAACTTTTCAAGTCTAAAATTATTAGCACATTACGTAAGCCCTTTCTTAAATTAACGTTATTTGAAATTTATGTTAATGAGTTTGAAATATTTGTTGAGATAGCGCATTTTTTACAATTATGTGTAGAACAATGTGTAAAATAAAAGTTCCAATATACGGTCATAACATGTATAGTATTTTAGTATAATTAGACATAATGTCCAAAGAAAATTATTATATGACAATTTTCGTAACACAGCTAACAAGAGCTGTTTATCAAAACGATCTACAACATATTACTATTTTACGAGAGAAGACCATTTACAGAAAATGCAGGAAGATGTGGAATTCTTCGTCTGAAATCATCAATAGTGCAGCAGAAACTGTAGCCAATGTCCACACGGTCTGGCTGCCATCCTATCCAGTTGAATGCAGCATTGTTCCTGCAACGATCGGTGCAGAATTGAAGAGCGCGGGCTTCAGCTAACGTGTAGTGTGGATTGTTGATGCTGATGAAAGCTGTACCAATTCGTCTCGATGCATCGTATGCCACCTGCAAGATATTAACATTTGTTAATGAAACTTATATCCGCACACACGCTGTACATTCTAATTACATCGATTGCACAGCATGTAGCAGGGACACGTCTATCCCATAATCTGGTAAAATGTTCTTAAATTCCTACCGGTAAATAGGAGTTATTTAAATTATGCGATTCGGCTTTACACTTTATACTTTTAGTTATAAATTGGCTGACTTAATCTAAATTTAAGCGAAATTATTAATTATGTGTAATAACAACTCTAACTACACCTACAGATATATTTAAAATATATTCGGATTTTCGAACTTCCTGTACGTACAACCTTATCAAACGCTCTTTCCACAAAACCACAGAAAACCTTCAGGCCCACAGCTAGATGCTTCTCTACGGTAATGCGGAGTGAAAATACCTGATCCGTATGTAAAAATAAAGAATTATAATTATCATTATTTAGATGTATAAATATTGATTATAAAAGACTATATTAGGTATAATTAATGATTATAAAATACTTTCGATAATAATTAGTGAATACTTAAATGTATCGTCAAGACGAGAATAAAGAAGGGAATCGTTACCTTATAGAAGTATAATGGTACAGGTACAGTTCTGCCATTCAGGTAAATATCAACAAAGCGGCCGTTGGCATCACGCAGTTGGGCGACTCCAAATGTTCCAGTGTAGATCACTGTGTTGTAGCCAGCTCGACCAATTCTAGCACGAAGATTCTGTAAAAAAATCGTAATATAATTAGAGGATCAGAACTCCATGATTTACGTCCAAATTAGTCTAGTACACCGTTATTTAGGAATTCATTAGGTAAATAGGTAACTGTGTTAACTTCCCAGGCGTAGGTGGCGTCTACCACCAACTAATTTTCTTCAGTCAGCAAATTTGATCAGAAGGGTTACTTTTGTATCTCGATTTCTTGCAAATTGGAAATTGGAATCGGATTTGTCACTTAAGGTATTCTGGAGCACAGTAGTAGCGAAATAAAATTAACATTTAGTTCCAAAAAATCAATGAATCAGATAAAATTATTTGTTGTATATTATCAAACAAATGTTAATAATTCGATAGTATTGTGTTCAAGAGCACCTAAAGTAATATATCCGATTCCTTTTTCCAATGTGCATCAAATCGAGATTCAAGAGATACAGCTGTGACTTTCATCCTAACATTATAAATACGAAAGTCTGTCTGTCTATCTGTCTGTCTGTTGCTCTTTCACGGCGAAACCCTGAACCAATTTTGGTGAAAATTGATACGCATATACTTTTAAAGTGAAACTTTTATAACACGGTCCCAAACTTTTTGGACTGTGTGTCGCATGTCGCGTGACGGTCGGGCGCGGAGTGGGGATAAATTAAAAGGCGCTCGTCAGAGCAGCCAAAGCCAATATGGCGGCGTCTATAGTTTACTATAAACTCACTCATCATCATATAGTTTACGTTTCACTTTTACAGTTGTTTTATAAAACCACAAAATCCTTTTTTATAGAATGTTAAACTATAAGTGGGATGTAAGTTTTAGTTTTTTATTATTAAATTACCTGTTCAAGCCAGTTCCAGTTTCCAGCATTAAATGGCTGCCATTGTGGAGCCGCATTGATGAATATGAAAGAAGCGCGTTGTCCACTAGCGAACACGTAGTCGCTCTTGGCAGCAAGATGCCCTCGGGCCAAGAACTGGTTAGATGTCACGTATCTGTCTGCTAGTGCATTTCCTACTACAGAGGCGATGGCTGCTTTTTGACTGACTTGAGTATAAACGTTGTTGATGTTTACTCCAGGGAAGAATCCACCCGCTGAGCAAAAGAAATGGTTTTGGATATATGACATACTTAGGTACATTATAGGTATCAAACATATAGAATAGGTAAGTAAGTAAGTATCTTCTCGCCCATATCCCCGAAGAGGTAGGCAGAGGCACAACCAGGGCACCCACGACTAGCAAAAGCACTAGCAAAAGACACAAAATCTCACAATGTGATAGATGGCAAGCCTATCGCCAACCGGGCACATATCCAATCCCGAGCAAAGTCCTTTTTTTATTAGAAAATTGGAAAAACCCAATATTCTTTTTATTGCCCGACCCGGAAATCGAACCCGGGACCTCATGCAGTCAAGTCCGACAACTGAACCGCAAGACTACAGAGGCGATCAAAAATTATAGAAAAGATAGCAAGTAATGGCTGTTTCATTAGTTAAAAATGATTACTATCTAGGTGGTTTACAGATGTACCTACATACCTATCTAAATAGGTAGTAAACATGTTTTGCGTAAAGACTTTTTTCGTTTTATATTTGTTGTAAAAATCAAGGTATTCTTCTAATTAATCAAAGGGTTTATACGTCCCAAATATGCTGATTCGTGAGACATGTAAAACTAAACCTATGAGAACGGAAAACTAATTTTATTCAATGTTAACAATATTTTATGTGTAGATACTAATAGTTCACATTTTTTTTAATGGAATGTATGAAAACCGAAACACGATCATGTAAATTTGATAAAATATATTAGTCAACTCGAAAAAATACCCTTTTGGACGTTCCGGTCACTGGAAAGAATTAATTACATTCGTTTCTATTGAAGACATGTATTCAGAAAAAAATATGAAAACACCCAATAAACTCTTTGAATTAAGTAAGAGCTCAGTTTTTTCTAAAACCGATTTTTAAAATTATCCCATTCGAAAGGTCTAGATTTAGATATTCGTGATGTAGTATCGGCATATTTGGGACGCATTAATCCATGTAACGGCCTATGGTGTACTAGCAGATGTTTTTAATATTTTACACAACAATACGTTTTTAATGAAAATACTACGTTAGGTATAACATTCATAAAGGATCATTAAGTTTTAAAATATAGATTTAATTGCAATCGAAGTTATCATTACTAATCAGTAGTTATAATCAGTAGTTTAAAAGTAACGAAGTCGCTTTTATATCTGACTGTACTAAAATATGCAACATTTTCTATAAGTTTAAATAAAAAAATACCTAACGATTACGAAAAAATATTTTATTGTATAAAAGCGCGGGATGCGCGATCGATATAAATACACAGAAATACTTAATTAGATACCGGAATAAATATAATAAACAGCCAAACCCTAAAATACAGATATCGATGTCCATAACCCAAATCCCTTCTCCCGTCGGGAATTGAACTCAACCCTTGTGGTCGACCGGTGGCGTTAGGCGGGTACTCTATCCGCTCGAAAAGCGAAAAGGTATTGTTTGGAATGGAAATTAAGCAAACAAATTTCATCATCATGAAATACTACACAACTATACAATAATATGTAATTTTCGAAAATACACTATACTTAAAAGAGAGCTATGTGTCATCGCCGCCATTTTTGCAGGAATATTAAAGAGGAACAATTTCAACATGGATGATTTTTACATAACTTTACCCGTTTACGTAGCTCTAGCAACGGAAGCTCAGAAAATTTAATATTTTGATCATGATAATCTGACATTTTTTTAGGACTTGACCCTGAGCCCTTGATTTGTGTATGAAGTTTATTTAATCCGGTTGATCCGAACGAAAGTGGGTGAAAAATACGTTCTAAGATTCCGTTACATAGATACGTAAATTACAACAAAGTTAATGAAAGTATATAATCTATGATAATAAAGCAGGAAAAGGGAAGGGAAAAGTCAACTGATCCAGGCGTGCTAATAGCAATCAGTTAAATTTTCTTTGCAATTCTTCTTACAATAGTCTAAGTACTACTAAATAAATTTAAATTTAGTAGGTAGGTACCCCGTATACATTTTTTTGACTTTACTATTTTAGCAACAGCCATTGTGAGATAAATCGTGCAGGACTCTCAAGGGAAAGTTACTACACTTTTGTTTACGCATTTTCCCGTAAATATGTTGGATTATCCATTAGGGCAGAGAAGTTAATGGCTTAGGGGCAAGCCTTGCGGTTAAACAAAAAGAATTTATTCCTCATGAAGAAACCACATGGTGTAGTAATTTTAACCGAACGAAATAGAGCGCAATTATAAAATAAAATTGTATGTCTTCTTGTTGAAAAGTTTATGAGTCCATGAAACGTAAAGGCACGGTCGGCCTAAGGATTCCAGTTAAGTTATCTACCCATAGGTATTTTATAGAGCATCTTTGCTGAAAGGATGCGTCCCACCATCGCATTAAGTTGTATGCATGCCATACACATAAAACACTTTTGTAGGCCCGCCACATACATTCAGATTACCTTTGCAGAATCCAGTTTTGAAATTCCGAAACAAAATGGCACCCAATACAAATCCTCAGTGGATTCCGTATTTGTTTGATTTGGATAGGGATGGTTCATAGCTACATCACTGATACGTTTTCTCAAGGGTTGTAGAATATTTTAAATTTTTGCATAATACTAGCGGCCCGCTCCGGCTTCGCACGGATATAATATATACACATAAACCTTCCTATTCAATCACTTTATCTATTTAAAAAACCGCATCAAAAGTTACGTAGTTTAAAAGATTTAAGCGTACAAGTGGACATAAGGACAGAGAAAACGACTTTGTTTTATACTGTGTAGTGACAACTATGCTACAAAAGTATATTTTCTCACCAATCCAACTAGGTCTATCAACACCAGTCTGGTGCACAGCATTGGCTGCGTTTTGGTTGTATCGTACGTACAAAACTTCCAGACGATTTTGGTCAAAGCAGGACCAGTAGAGAGGATAGAAAACGTTGTTGACCGTAAATCCAGCTCTGTAATAATAAATAACATTTACTACAATATTATAATAACAACAATAATTTATTAAAAGAACTAAAGGTAAGTGATGAAAACTGTTTTTTTTATGATAATGGAAGGCAAACAAGCAAATGGATTTCCTGATGGTAAGAAATTCATCTCGTCTAGAGACACCAACCCTAAGGCCGGGATGTTAGGCCTCCAGCAAAAGTAAGTTTACCGGGTACCTTACACTCCGAACCGGAACACGTCAACGGCAAGCATTGGACGTTATGGCGGCAAGAATAGGTAAGGCGGTGGTACCAATACGGGCGAGTCTCTGCGAAACTCTATCACCTAGTAGGTTGTCACGGTTTTAGTGACGGTAAGGCTATGCTCGCCTTTTACGAGCTGCCTGGCAGGAAGGCAGATGGTCTATTCTGCAAAGGAGCCCGGACCACACTTCTCAGATTGGTACAACTACTTTTCCTAAACCTTAACGACAGTTCTCTTCCTTGTTACTCTCTAGTTTCCGTAGGTCTTTTGCCTCTAAATCATTGATAATTTATACTTTTAGTACAATTAGCAAATTCATCTTTGTTTTAATCACAATTAAATTACAAATGGTAGGAACACTTACGCCAGCATAACGTTATTGTTAAAGCATCTCTCGTTGGTGGCAAACGCCTCGTAGAAAGCATGTGACGTGCAGGTCAGTTGGCCGAAAGCACCGACACCGTTCAACCAGCCTAAACCCGTGACCAGCGCGTTGTTCACACATTGTGCAACCTGTTGTGGTTGTGATGAAATGATATAGTATGTACTATGTATAACTAAGCTAGCTTTTACAACGGTTTCTTGATGGCTATATATATTACACTAGCTGCCGGTTCCTTCTTCGCTCGAATGGTATTTTTTTATCATAAATTGAGATGTAAGCTATCCTATCTTTCAAGTTGGATCAAACTGCACACGGGGTCCAAATTTGATTAAATCGGTTAAGTAGTTTATGAGTCCATCGCGGACAAACAACGTGACACGTTATTTATATATATTAAGATAAACTGAATCTAACCCCAAAGCAAGCAAATTTTATGCTTGTGTTATGGGTGTTGGTCACCGATACTAGCACATAGAAATATTTTCTTATATACATACTAGAATTTAATAAAATCCAGACCTGGAAATACAGACTACTAAGTGTTCGTCACATAAATGTCTACCTCCGTTGGAAATCGAACCCCCTCGACCAACGAGGCAGTAAAAAGCGGTTACCATGAGCCAAATTAAATATTGCACAGGCGAAGTTGTGGCCTACAACTAGACATTGGTGACTAAAATACTTTTATTGTATTGAAAGAATAAAACCAATCTAGACAAAATATGACTTGTTTATTGCACTACATGTTAAAGTGACATTCTGTGGCCTATTTTATTTTCCACGAATGAATTTTTAATCTTTATTCGTAAGTTTGCCATTACGCACTGTTTTCAGAAATCCTATCTAAATTAATCCAGCGATAAAATGGCGATTAAGACAGTTTTTAAAGATATATTAGTTTACAATTAAATATTTCGGTCATGTGGAAAGAATGACAGATGGAAGATTGACAAAGCAGTTACATAATACGAATGTGGTAGATGTAGGTACCCGCGGAGACCAAGGCTAACATTCCACGATCAGATCACTGGGATATTATTTGAGGGTGGTGTCAAGAGTCTTTTTGTATGAAAAGGGTAATTAATGTGAAGGAAGCCAAACAGGTTTGTCAGGATCATGAGGTCTGGCACTCGATACTCTCTGCCTAGCCCGTAAGGGACTTAACGTGAAGATATGTATGTATGTATGTATGTAGGTGTGTATCTACAATTAAATAAAAATTATACGAAAACAGAGTTTAGCTAGAATAAATAAGGCAATGCAACCAATTCCTGCGATCTGAATTAACACTACCACCTAGTTATGGTCATGGTAACTATCTCGTAAATTTTACCTATTTTGTGGTTTGTGTCTACTTCCATTAAGTAAATTTATCATTTTAATGTTCTAAATTATAAATACATAAATAACGCTCTTAAATTTTTATTTGATGCAATTCTGAATATTTTCTAATCGTTTTACGCGATAGAAGATTATGTGTGTATGAAATTATTTTTGGATAGTTTCCTATTAAGTTATGTTATGTCTTGTCTTCGACAAGTACAAGTGTACCTATATCGAATAAATATTATTTGATTTAATTTGGTGGTAGCGACACATAAGAGTGTGCTTTTGCCTGATATATTGGTACGTAGTTTAAATTTTCAGGAGATTACAATTTGTGTATTGGTGGTAGCTACCTACAATAACTGCACATTTTCATTTCTAATCTTGTCTATTTTTGGCATCATAACGCCAGTATTTAAACCGTCGCTTTCTAATTTGGTTTATAATTTATCGCCTCTGTGGTCTAGTGTTTCAGTTGTAGGACTTGACTGCATGAGGTCCCGGTTTCGAATCCCGGGTCGGCCAACAAAAAGATACTATATAGAATAGATACTATATAGAGATATAGAATTGGGTTTTTCCAATTTTCTAATAAAAAAAATGTTGTCGTCATTGGAAATTTGCCCGGTGTGCGATAGGATTGCCACCTATCACATTGTGGGACTTAGTGTCTTCGGCTAGTCGTAGGTGCCCTGGTTGTGCCTCTGCCTACTACTATATGGGCGTGAAGATGCTCCTGCTGTTGTTTCTAATTTGGAGAGTAGGGAAATAAATAAAGTACATCATTAAATAACAATGCACGAGACTTTTCCATCAGACGAACCATCGTTATATTCGATTCGCCAGTTTATAATTATTTGAACGTTAAAATCCTTTCAATTTCTCTTCAATCTACTCTTAATTATTTTATGCTTGTTTTTTCAATAATTTTTCAGTTCCATTAAAATATGTTAAGACTGCTAATTTGTGCATTTTTTCTCAAAAACTGCAAATTTTCTGTCGATACGTTATTATAAAAAATATGCTTTCAAGGTTCCATCTATAAAGGTTTTACATATATAACAAAATCAATTGTCATGAAGTCTTATTGGCATTATTGTGTGACAAAAGAACAAACCCAGTTTTTTTAAATAAAAAAAACTTACACCAGTTTGAACCCGATTACTTTGTTGGGGATGCTGGATTGTACGGCCGGAGCCAGGACAGGATACTGTAACTTCTTCTCCGGACGTAAGAACTATCCTACCAGTGTTTCCGTTTGCTTCTAGATAGGCATTGTTCCTTCTTCGGATGTATACCGGTTGGGGTTGACCCAAATCACCATTGACGCGAATACTGCATCCTAAAACATTTAAACGAACATATTGTATATTACCTTAATTATTAATTTAAACGCAAATAAACTGCAGAAAACAGCTTTAGGTTAGCCTATTATATTATCATCTAAGTACACAAAAATGAGCTTTTTTGTTTTCAATGAGACTATCTTGGAAGAACGCTTTAAAAAGAAGAATATTTCAAATCGGGTCATTAATGAAATCGATGAAAATACATAACAAATAAAAATAAGGATCGAACATATATCTTCCTTTTTGGAAGTCGGTGAAATACCCAGAAGTAATTTTATTTATTTACATTTTTTACGTATAAAAAATGTAATGATAATCAACTTTTGGCCAGTTTACAAACCGAGGAAAAACTCCCTTACCATTGATTCTTCACCAGGGAACAACCGTAGTCACTTGGATAAAGCGACAACCAAATGTTTATACAAAATTCATAGTTATATTATTGAGCTAATATTTTGTTTATTTTTTAAATAATTTTTCTATTAAGTTGACGTGTTAAGTTTGATTCTATTTTACTTATACGTACAACGTGAGGTCTGGCACTCGATACTCTCTGCCTACCCCGTAAGGGACTTGGCGTGAAGATATGTATGTATGAATGTATGTACAACGCATAAAAAAGTCGTAGCCTGATGTGTTATAGCTATTTAAAGTTTGCATTAAATTAGATGATTACTAATTATTTTAAACTAAAAAATTACCGTAGATAGGACTTAAAAATTCTGTGTAAACTTGTAATGTTATACCAATAGCTACTTCGGATCAAGTTCAATTTGAAATTTCTCTTTACATTCTTAAAGACACGTTTATGTGTATGTATACCTTAATCTTACTTAAGCTTTTTTTTATGATATTGGAAGGCAAACAAGCAGACCGATTTCCTGATGGTAAGAAATTCACGCCGTCTAGAGACACCTGATTATTCAGGTGGTAATGGTGCGTTGCCAACCTGAGGTCGGGATGTTAGGCCTCGATCAAAGTAAGTTCACCGGCTACCTTACCCTCTGAACACGTCATGACGTTATGGCGGCAGGAATAGGTAAGGCGGTGGTACCTGGTAGGTGGTGGTAGGTGGACGAGTCGCTGCGAAACTCTACCACCTAGCCAGATGTCACGGTGTTAGTGACAGTAAGCCAATAAAGCTAGCTATAATATTCAAGTACTGCTTACGGTAAAATGTGGAAATTTATTCCAAGCATGGGATAAGTGCTAAAATAGTTTATAAACATATTCCAGAAATTAACTATATTATATAATAAAACAAAAATAACAAACTCTAGAGTTGTTGACCATTAAGTGTACACCGTGTAAATGACAGCGTAACGAAAAATGCAACGATGGATTCTGTACCTGATAGACATGCATATGTAGTTGGAATTTTGTGTCAGAAATTTCACGAATTTTTCAAAAATTTAATTTTTTTATTGATTCCACTATTATTTCATTAATACCATCTAACGCAACTCGTTTTTTTAATATCTAATAAGTAACGCATTTTTATTAAAAACAGCAATGTAATAAAACAGCGTATCAGGTCGGCAGTTACAGCTCGCAACGCGCGAATGTTTGCTTTGTTCGCTATACATATCGGGCTAAAAAACTGCTAATTATTTAACCACTTGTTCCCAACATAACTGTAAAAGGAATTTTTAAGTCTGATCTATATCTGAACTACCACAGAAGTTTTCGTTACGGTGTCAAATAAACCCTGTATATACTTGTGTATAGTGCGACCAACTATTATTTGTTCAGTAGTTAAAGCCGAAACTAAACCGCTATTTCGTGAAACGTCCTTCCACTGCCAGCGTAAGTGTAAACACCACATTTTTTGTTAATAGATATTTAGTTATCATCGTTCGTATCATCATATTAACCGACTCCAAAATTCGATTCGAAAATTCGACTGTATTCTTTTATTTTATTTTTCTGATATGTTTGTTACGCGATTACTCGACCAATAGGCAACCGGTTTTTATGTTTTTTTTAGAACGGTAGGTCATGAATCCGAGGTGGTTATATATTAGTTTATGATGATCCAAGTATTCAAATTCAATTCAAATTCAAAATAGCTTTTATTACGTAGATCCATATACAGATTCTTGTAACGCGTCTATATAATTCTAAAAACTACCACCGGATCGGAACGCGGCCACTCACTGAAAAGATCCGGCAAAAGAAACTCAGCGGGCTTGTCTTTTTAGTAGTAACTAGTGTTTAAAATTTAATTAATAGTGCACAAATATTTCACTTATCGTGACGACCTCGTCATTTATGTGTTCGTTATTCAGTCACTGTTACGAGTAACTCAAAAACGACTGTTGATGTTGATGAATTTTATGTGGAAATTCGGAAATATTCGAAAACATTTTTGGAATCTTTAAAAAAATATTGTCAATTCGCAATTGTGATATCCAAATAAATAGTTGGAGTCGGTTTTTGCAGATTTACTACGCTTAATTATTTCGGTAAAATTCTCAATCAGATACACTAAATGTCACACGCGACGCTGTTTATTGTTTATTAGCAGATAAGTTTGTGATACTATACGATATTTGTTACTACCTTGCTCGTAGATAATAAACAATCGAACTATTTTAAAAACTAACGGTTTTCGGTGTTAAAATTTGTATAAACTTACCGCTTCTGGGCTGAACCGTATCGGATATATTCACCCACTTCTGCTCTTCAATAGCGAGCCATTCATCAAGGTAATCCTCAAACTCCTCCTCATTTAGCATCAACGCAAGATCACCAGGCTCTGGCCTTTCAGCTGGTAGAGCTGTTATGGCCAGCGTCAGAGCCGTCAGAGCCAACACCAAACGAAACATCTTCCAACTGCTTCGCCACACCAATAACACTTTTCACAGATGGAAGGCTGGTGCTTCACCAACTCTTTGTCAAAATGTATCATAATGCTATTTATATATGTCTATCCTACACTATCTAGTACGAGTCTCTATCTTTTAAAATATCATCACCTGTAAAAGATAATGTTAATCGCATACACTGAATTGTAATATACAAAAATAATCTCAGTTTTTTGGATAACGATAACGGATTTATTGGTTGTATTTCATTTGTTTTAAATGTTTTTTACCTGTTTATAACTTAATAAAATTTTTCACATGTCTCAAATTACATCTGCTTGTATATTAAAATATAGAAAAAAAGGTCATAAAAATTAAATTAAAAATAATAACATAAACTATAATGGGTGTATATGTCTTGATATTATAACTTTTACATTTTGATGACTTCAACCGCAAAAATAAATGTATAATCTCTCTTAAAAACTTTCATTCTTATGTTATTCATAGATTTTTACTGTTAATAGTATCAGTACTTAACCTAACTTAATCTTCTAGTTTTGAATAGAAATAGTTGGCAATCTAGTAGGTTAGCTATTTGCATAAATTTGTTCCAATCTAATGTATATAACAGTCTAGAACCCCTAAGAGTCTGGTCTTTCATATCAGAGCC
>NJDC01016869.1:85555-98368 GCA_002245475.1 Calephelis virginiensis
AATTTATAAGATGTTATTCTTAATATTATTTAATACATATAAATATAAATATTGTATAAAAAGCAAATATATATAAAAATAATTTTTTTCTCTAAAAAAGGTGGCATAACCACTTTTAATTCTTTTCCACCTGCATCGATAACTGTTTTAATTTCCGGATAACCTTTATCGGCCAAAACAATGTCACCATCTTCTAGAAGGTCTAATAAACCTGATTCAATTGTCATTTGCGAGTCAGATTTACGACCACCAGCTACTTTTGATTTCGAGCAAATAAATCCTCCTGGAGTAATACCTATGAGAAACTTATAAAATTTACAATTACTATTCCTACTAGTATTTTTGCAATCGACTACATAACAACTTTGATGACTCATTTTATTTTATTTATTTAATTAAACTGACACACGTGGTATTGTTATGGTCAAAGATGATAAAGGGCCACCCGTAGTTCTGTATTGTCCGCAGCGGGCGCTGATATCACTTTTGTGTCCCTCACAATGCCTTACGCACCCAGCGAATAGTAAACTTGACAAGCTGTAAACTCATGGTTAGAGCTCAGATACGTCGAATATTGTCATACTTGTCGTAGGAAAATGTGAATGTTGTGTTTGCTATATTACAAAATCACGATAAAGGATACATTTAAAGGACTAGTCAAATTTTAATTGTATGGAGTCTATGGCTAATATTTTTCAAATTACATTCATTCTTTTTTCGCTATTTTGGATCCTAGTTTTAACAGTAACTTTCTCATACAGGTATATTTTTATTAAAACCCGTGGATTAAAAAAGGTAATCTAAATTCATAAGGCACTTGGATAATTCAAGTCCAATTCATTATCTAAATTTTATTTTATCGGTTTTCACATTCGCTTATCATTATCAATCATATTCATTATCAAAAAAGTTGATTAAAAATGTTAATAATTACTACAGAACATTTCAGCGATATGCGGTTTTCTTTTGTGCATGGTTTTAAGGGTTCCGTAAGTACTCCGATAAGAAAACTGATGTACAATTACTTCTTTGAATATCTTTTGTTTGTCAATAACATTTATTTCAGAATTCGAAATGTAAGTGTTGATAGGTATGGTCTGCTAATCCTTACAACTGCGAAAAATTTAAACTTGTTAATAAACATAATTAAGGAAAAGGCCATTTATCTAGAAACCTCAAGGGCGAAAATTCTGAAGCAGAATATAATATAGGTAACGGCCATAAGCATATATAAACCATATACAAGGTTTATGTCTAAACCAACATTTTTATGTGATTATAAAATCGAATATGAAGTAGATGTTCACCTAGCACGTTTGTACGCGACCCTGTATAACAAATTCGACTATCGCTTGGAACATTTATTTTATTTCGTAACCACATTCATATCACATAACGATCATAGCAATTGCACACACGATTATGTTATAATCCTGACAATTTTTCATTTAAATCACGCGAAAAATTGTGATATAGAATAATTACCTGTGTCGTTACCAGCGACTCGAGATGTTTTTATATTATAATGTACTGAACATGCAGGCGGCTCACCAGATTAGAAGAGACCACTATCTTTTATAGGTGGGTATCTTATTACGAGTATCAGTCCGTTATGTTAAGATTTATTTTTTATCTGTTGCTAGGATTTAAAGTAACGTGGACAAATTTACAGAATATGGCAATTTTTAGAATTGATGGCGAAATAGTTGGGGCGTTAGTACCAATCTGGACCAGTTACTGCAAAACACTCTACCACCTAGTTACGGCTGTACCTACTAGTGTATAATTTAAAATTTTTAGTTATCCAATAACTTAAGTTACTAAATTGTTGTACCCGATTGAATCCCCAGATGTCGCCCCTAAAATTTCGCCAGGGTTTGTCTTCAATTTAGGTATTCATCATCATCATCATCAGCCGGAGGACGTCCACTGCTAGACATAGGCCTCCCCCAAAGAATGCTATAAGTGACAGTCACCAACCGCTTGTATCCAGCGACTCCCCTCGACTTTGACCAGAACATCGGTCCACCGGGTGGGAGGTCGTCCAACACTTCGTCATCCGGTGCGGGGCCGCCACTCGAGAACTTTTCTTCTCTAGCGGTTGTCGGTTCTGCGAGCAATGTGGCCTGCCCATCGCCACTTCACCTTGCTAACTTTCTCAACTATGTCGGTTATTTTCTTTCTCTTGCGGATCACCGAATTACTTTTTATTTTAGGTATTATGTATCTTCACGCCCATATCCCCGAAGAATTAGGCAGGGGCACAACCAGGGCACCCACGACTAGCCGAAGATACTAACTCCCACAATGTGATAGGTGGCAAGCCTATCGCCAACCGGGCACATATCCTATCCCGAGCAACATTTTTTTTTATTAGAAAATTGGAAAAAACCCAATTTTCTTTTAGTTGCCCGACCCAGGATTCGACATTTTAGGTATTTATTATAGGTATTTTAGATATTACGTAATATAAACAACGTTGAAAACAATTTTGATATCAGATATGTATATCCTGACTGAGCCCGTATCTTTAACGCATATTTAGCTCTTGTGGTTAGAATGGTAACGCTGGATCTTAGCTTAAACTAGAACTACAAATAGCGTTAACGAATTTTAGTCAGACTGAATTATGAATCCTCAGTTGCGTTTGATACATCCGGCTTTTGTAGATATTAAGACTATTTCTATTTCTATTCTATCGGAATACATCCCCAGTTAATTAAAATAATAGAAGCGTGTAAATTATGAATCCTCAATTGCGTTTGTTACATCCGGCTTTTGTAGATATTAAGACTATTTCTATTTCTATACTATCGGAATACATCCCCAGTTAATTAAAATAATAGAAGCGTGTAAATTATGAATCCTCAGTTGCGTTTGTTACATCCGGTTTTTGTAGATATTAAGACTATTTCTATTTCTATTCTATCGGAATACATCCCCAGTTATTAGAATAATAGAAGTGTATATTTTATTAATTAAAATTTAATCCCATCGTTGAATGTTATCTGCGCATTGCCGCGATGTGCTGTCTCGGCGTTTCCGGTATCCGAGGCTTCTCACAACCTGATGGAAATCGATTCATTCATTATGATTTTATGTAATGTTGACCTAATATCTGCAAGCGAGTAAAACATTTTCTCATTTTTTTTATAAATAAGGCTTTGGACAGCTGAATTTTATGTAGGGGAGACCGAGGTGAGTTGTGACAGAGGAGAGTTCTGACATCGTCGATTTTTGGGAATCTGTAAACTGTTTGGGAATTCGCAATAGTGTATGTTTGCTAGCTCGAGACTTGATCTGATAAACGTACACTATTGCGAGCTCAATATACGTTAATAGGGTCCCAAAAATCAACGATGTCACAACTCTCCTCTGTCACAACTCACCTCGGTCTCCAGAAGAAAAATACGTTGCCTAAAGTCTTATCAATAAACATAGACTAAAGTAAGAGTAAAATTAAGTTTATATCACGGTGTAATAAAGACTATAACACCAGTTGAAACTTGTATATATTTATTAGAAAAGGGTATGAAGGACCTGCTTCACGTTAGCATTTCTAGAGGCAGCATTAAGACCCCATACTTAATCAGCCAGAAGAGCCAATCAGCGCACTCCCCCGTTCCATGATTACTATGAAATTTTGCGCTCTAAAGTAAATGTCGTAAGCGCTAAATCACAATTATTGACACTGTAAAAGTAATTTGAAAAAAAATATAAAAACTGAAACAGTTATCTTATAGGTATAATACTTATCTATGTTTATGTTAAATCTGGTGTCGATATTTTCATAATTGAAGTAGACAGATGGGTTTTGCTTTCAAAAAAGGGTTAATTTTTGATTTTTTTCTATCGAGCAAAGTGAAATGAATCGTGTTTTGGAAACACTAGTCTTATGAAGAATATTAATGTTAATCTTGTGTATTTTTGTCGCCAAGATCCATAATTGCTTTGTATGAAAAAAACAGTATATTGCTGACGTATTTTAGCATACATGGCCCCTTAAGTCTCTTACCTAAGTAAGTTTGTCGACTACTCTAGTCTCAATAAGTCGCTTCTGAGATCCGTTATTGGCGCTGACTATACGAGCTTTAGGGTACGATTTCACGGTCGGGAATTAAAAAAAATCCATTATTTTTTAATAAATCCCCATTTCGCGTCAACGCCTCGTCGCATCACGCTAGAACGGCTAAACCAATTTCACTAATTATTTTCTTGTAGTGTTTGTGAGGAGAAAGAGAATGAGGAGAGAAAACCCTAGAAAATTTAAAAAAAAATGGGAAAAACAATATTTTATTTTTTTCATACAATCTGTTAGTAGCTAATAGTTAAATAGTTTATGACAAGCAACACTAAGTGCTCCGAATCAGCTAGTATTCTAATAATAACAACATTGCCAAGGATTGGATATGTGCCACGTTGGTAATAGGTTGTAGATTTAGGACTAAGTAGTACCTTCAGCTAAATGTGGCTGTAAAGGTTGTACTTCTGCCTGAGGATACGGACCTGGAGAAACTTACCTTCTGTCTAGACTGGAGCACCCTAATTTCCAAACACTAATAAATTCACTTCATCACATTCAGGAATACACACGCAGCTGGTGTCTTATGAGAGATGTTATTTAAGTCTCTCTCCCTCTCTTTAAGGCCATAGATAATAGGCTAGCGTCTATAAATCTTTAATACTTCCAGCTTCGGTCCTTTCTTTTTTTGTCAGTTAAGTTACAGTTTGTAGATTGTACAGTGCTCATCGCCCATAAAAATAATAAATAATGGTGTTAATATACTATTACTCGCTGACCAGACAATGTTGTGCTATTTTTTTTGTGATTTTAGTAAAAATATTGGGGTTGGTCACCATTATTACTTAAAGGTGTGAAAAATAGGTAGTAGCCGATCCTCTGACCTACTGAATATGCATATAAAATTTGGTGAAAATCGGTAAACCCGTTTTGGAAGAGTACGGTAACTAACATTGTGACACGAGAATAGTAATAATATATTTTTTTAGATATAAGATTACATAATTGTTAGCTGTAACTTATCAGTTTCGAAAATGTAGTTTTCGGGTATCATTTAACAAGTTTCGGTTCATTTTGATTAGTCGACAGCAATCAGTTTAAGTTTTCAGTTTGTGATAACTTTGTCGGGACCAAGATTATGTCAATAAACTGAAAACTAGATTAACATACAGACTTATGGACTTGGAGGTAGTAAGACACAATGATATAAGGTATTTCATGAAAGATCCGTGAAAGAGTGGGATTGAAAGAAGTGTTGGTATTAAAATGAGAAAGGGCATGTTCTGCTGGTTCGGACATGTAGAAAGAATGACAGACGAAAGATTGACAAAGCAGATATACAATGCGAATGTGGATGGATGTAGGTACCCGGGGAGACCTAGGTTGACATTGCATGATCATATCGCTCGCGTTTTGTCCGAAGGTGGCGTCAGGAGTCTCCAAAACCGGCGTGTTTGTATAAGGACAATGAATGAGTAGGAAGCAAGGCAGGTGTGTCAGGACCGCGAGGTTTGGAACTGGATATTCTCTGCCTACCCCGTAAGGGACTTGGCGTGAAGATATGTATGTATATGTATGAAAGTTATGGATATCCAGGTGGTAAGAAGTACACGTCACATATGGTCAGAGAACAACATAGGTGGTTGCCAAACTGAGGCTGGAATATTAACTTTCATGCACGAGTAAATTTAATCTACCCTCAAAACCGAAACCAAAAGTACCAAAAGTAGTGAGAGCAAAGTTGGAGACTATTCAATACATCTATGTCAAAGTTTTAAGTATTTTTGGAGAGAACATTTTATCTTTGTCTCACAACTCTAAGCGGTTTATTTTTTTAATTAAACGTTAAAAAAAGTGAAATTTCCTTAATGATTAATGAGATATTGTTCTGAAGGTCCTTCGATTAAGATTTTATCGCGACTGCTACAGTGAAGGCGCAAAGTTAAATGTGTCTTGTTGTTTTCTTTTGGTTGAGCAGAAATTACAAACAACGCAAATGATAAGGTCTTTTGATAAAACAATGTTTTCCGAATTAAGAACGTATAATTAAATGACATTAAAGATTGGATAATGTTCCCAAGTATCTCTTGCTAAAACAAAGTAAAAAAATAAAGCAAGCAGGGAAGCAGGGTCAGATTTCTCACATCTCAGACATTTGTATGACGAACATTTAAATATCTGCATTTCCAGGTCTGGGTGTCAATTAAATTTATTCTAGTACTAGCTTCCGCCCGAGACTCCGTCCGCGTGGATGTCGGTCTAAAACTGAAAAATTAAGATTTATTTATTTTCTACGTATTTTTCCAGGATAAAAAGTATCCCATTTTAGGCCCAGGATAATAAGGTATAATTATACCAAGTTTCATCAAAATCGAACCGTTAGTTTTCACGTGATGCCTGAACATACAGACAGACAAAAATTCTTTTAATCACATATTTGGGTTTGGTATCGATCCAGTAACACCCCCTGCTATTTATTTTTTTCAATATTTTCAATGTACAGAATCGACCCTTCTACAGATTTATTATATGTATAGATATAGGTATATATATATAAATCTCGTGTCACAATGTTTGTTCTCAATGGACTCCTAAACCACTTAACCGATTTTAGTTTGGTCTAACTTGAAAGATAGGATAGCTTACATCTAAATTTTTCGCGAGCGAAGCCGCGGGTAACAGCTAGTAGGTATATGTGAACATAAAATTTGCTTACTTTGGGGTTAGATATAATTAGTGTAATTTGTCCAGGGATATTTATTCATATAAGATAATAATTTCTCTTATCTTATCTCAATGCCTCTGTGGTCTAGCGGTCCAAGTGTTAGACTTGACTTCATGAGGTCCGGGGTTCGCATCCCGGGTCAGGCAACAAAAAGAAAATGTGGTGTTTTCAAATTTCTAATAACAAAATGTTGCTCGGGATTGGCTATGTGCCCAGTTGGCGATAGGCTTGCCACCTATCACATTGTGGGACTTAGTGTCTTCGGCTAGTCGTGGGTGCCCTGGTTGTGCCTCTGCCTACCCCTTCGGGGAAATGGGCGTGAAGATACTTTTTTTTACTTTTTATAATTTCTCTTGACATTAAATTGCTACATTACATTGAATTAATCCGAAAGAGAAATTATTTTCTTTATATTTAGTTTGTTATTTGTTAGTTAAATAAAGTAATTATTAATTGTGGTAATTACACTCAAGAACGGCTGAACTCATTTGGGAGAAAATTGACAGGGAGGTAGCTTGGAACCAGGAGACGGATAAAGAATACTTGTTATCCCGTTCCACTGCGAGGAAACTACAAAAAAACTTTTTAATTATTTCCATATAAACTGAACGGGTGAAACGACATTCGCTAATAATCGTCTAATCATATAAAAATCTTAATTAATTCGAAAAACTTTGTTGATAAATTTTAATTCTACAAAAAACGGTTAACACAACTTTTTACTTACATCTACTAAACACGAAATTTACGGGCTTAAAAAGAAGGTACAGTACTTAAGTATAAAGTAACTTGAGAATGAGTTCCGACATAGAACGAGCCAGCTATATCAACTGGGATTTACAGAGTGTACTAACAAGTCGTAAATCTTTATTCTAGGGAATACGTATTTTCTAGACTTCTACCGTACAACAATGCACTGGACTGTCCTCTGTAGAATGACTTATGTAAGTTATGAAATATGGTGTTTATTTTGGTTATACCTACAGAGATTTCTTACAGCTAATAAGGTCACAGAAAAAAGTATCATCACGCCCATATCCCTGAAGAGGTAGGCAGAAGCATAACCAAGTTACCCACGACTAGCCGAAGACACTAAGTATCACAATGTGATAGGTGGCAAGGCTATCGGCAACCAGGCATACATCCAATCCCGAGTAACATTATTTTTATTCGAAATTTGGAAAAAACACATTTTCTGTTTGTTGCCCGACCCGGGGATCGAACCCGGAAACTCATGAAGTCAAGTCCAACACCTGGACCGCTAGACCACAGACAGCAGACTTGCAAAACAAAAAGTAGAAAATTAAAATAAAATGCCGAAGAAAATGTGTATGTTTGTTCATCGCAGTATTTTACGAGTTGAGTATGAGAGTGAGAGTTTGAAGGAATACCTATTATGTTGCTTTATAAGCCTAATAAACTTAAAAGTATCATCAATTGGTGTTCAGTCCAACGTTGCTTAGCTCTTGCATTGATCTGCAGAGAGTTGGCTGAAAGCAGCTTTCTCTTGAGCTTACATTATTTATAACTCAAGAACGGCTGAGTCGATTTGCTTAAAAGATTATTATGGTGTAGCTTGTAACTAGAAAACGGACGTAGAATACTTTTTATCTCGTTTGACTGCAAAAAAACTACAATATTCAACATTTTAATTTTTCCCATACACAATGTATGAGTGGAACGAAGTTTGCCGAATCATCTAGTGTTGTAAAATGTTTTATAGCAAAAGCATCAACAATGTATAAATTGTAATACGTGCAATTTATTTTAATAATTCAATGATTAAATAAAATACATTTATTTTCATTTAAAGAAATTAAGGTAAGAGAATATTTCGCCCCAGACAGGATTTAAACCTGAACCCTTTCGTCTCAAGCCCACGAATGCCCTAACCATTGGAGCTACTGAGGATTAAAATCCTGTCCGAAATTTTTAATTCCTTTCTTTACCGTTTACGCGGGTAGTAATGTCCTATAGATACACAGTTCTGAGTAGATACCTACTACATGAGTTCATCGTTACATATGAAATTTATATTTGTAATGGTCATAACTTGGGTTAAATTTTTAAGAAAGAATAAAATAATGTAATTCTAACAAAAACATTTCATGTGAAATGTTGCCAAGACGACCACGTAAGGTTTTCCCTGTGAAAAACATCAGAACTTGGCTTTACACGAAAGCCAATTTTTTGAATCTACATGCCCTAACTTCAGAAATTCTACATACGAGTACAAGTAAAGTACAAATTTGTCTAGGACACGGTAGTGTTTTTTGTATACTTAACTTTGTTTACATGCCAAATTTCGGCTTTCTGGCACTTCAGGAAGTACCCTAACATTTTGAGTCCCATTTTAAGGGATGGGGGTGAAAGTTTCAAGTTTATGAATTTTTTTGGTTAGTTGTATACTAACCTTAGATTACATACCAAATGTCAGGTTTTTAGCACTTCAGGAAGTAGCCAAACATTTTCGATGATCACCAGTGTGTCAGTGTATCAGTGAGTGTCTCAGTGACGAATGTTTTAGATTTCAATAAAATCTAAAGGATTAGAGTAATACATTTGAGAGTTTGTACGTTTAATAAATCTCTTATTGGCATCATATTCTGAGAATATGAACTATCTGGTACTTCTTAAACAAACTCTATGAGGGTTCTAAAAAAACAAAGAAACACTTCGAGAAAAGGTAAGTAGTGCTCTTGCGGTTCGCTTGGCTTATCTTGGCGGGGCACTTCCGACATAAGAAGTCAATTGTTTATGTGACATCTAAGACAACCAATATTTTTTTTTTCATAATCTATATGTATAAAAGAAAGTCGTGTTAGTAACACTATTTATACCTCAAGAACGGCTAAACCGGTTTGGCTGAAAATTGACGTGGAAAGTAGCTTAGAAAGGACATACTTTTTTATCCCGTTCGATAGCAAGGTAACTAGAAAAAAGAGCATTTTTAATTTTTCCCATACAAACTGAACGGGTGGAAGCAAGTTCGCCGGAACAGTTTTAAAATAAATACAGCAGTATAACGGTGTAGATTTTTTTAAATATAGAAAAATATATTTACAATATGTTCAATTGGACAAATTACTAAGATTTAAGATTTCAAGCCAAAAGACCGTTAACAGTGAAATCTGGTAGATGGGTAACGCGTCTTCTAAAGTCATCGACGGTACAGCAGAAACTGTAGCCGATGTCTAATCTGTCGGGCTGCCATCTGAGCCAGTCGAAGGCTGTGTTGTTCCTGCATCTGTCTGTGCAAAACTGGAGAGCTCGCGCCTCTGCGAGAGTGTAGTAGGGGTTGTTGATGCTGATGAAGGCTGTGCCTATGCGTCTTTCCTCGTCATACACGACCTGAAATAAAATGAGTCAGTGAAAGTTATATTAAGAAATCTAAGAACGGGGGAAAACTGAGAAATGTTTGCTTTGTGCATTTTTATTTTAAATAAAATATAACTATATTTACTAGATATACTAAGGCGAATGTAAAAATAAAAGTCGAGCTTATCTTTAAAATCGATTTCTTTAAGCAAACTCAAATATTTGCTGTTTTGGTGGTCGTCTCTTATCATTAGGAAAAGCAGCTGCGTGTTAGCTAACTTATAACAAAAAAAAAAAAACTAAATCCAGCCCTCCTAACATAATACCTATTCAGCTGACTTTTAACTCCCATGAAAAATTATAAGTTTGACGTGTCTCTGTGTGTCTATCTGTCTGTGGCATCATAACTTTAGAACGGAGGAACCGATTTTGATACGGATAATATTGTTTGAAAGCTGAAGTGATTGAAGTGTTTTTATCGGGGAGGTTTTATCGGAACTTATTAAACAAATACGATTATTAAAATTATTTGTTATTAAATAATCACCTCTGTGGTCTAGCGGTCCAGGTGTTGGACTTGACTGCACGAGGTCCCGGGTTCGATTTCTAGGTCTTGCAACAAAAGAAAGTTTGGTTTTTCCAATTTTTTAATAAAAATAACGTTGTCCCGGATTGGATACGTGCGTCCGGTTGGCGATAGGCTTGCCACCTATTATATTGTGGGACTTAGTGTCTTTGGCTAGTCTTGGGTGTCCTGGTTGTGCCTCTGCCTACCTTTTCGGGGATATGGGGGTGAAGATACTTACTTACTTATTTGTTATTAAAATTATTAAAGTGTATGTTATTGAAGTCGTTTGAAAACACTTGTTGAGCCAGTACACAATACGCAACATTATACTATAATATTTTTATAAGATTTATCGGAAACATCTAAACACAATGTAAGTAAGCAATTGTTAGCTCCTTGGGAAGATTACATGTGACGTAAAAAACCGTTCTTAGAATTACAGGTGCTTTTTAAAATAATTTTATTTCAGATTTATTGAGTAGGTAGGATAGTTCAGAAATAACATCTTTTACTGATCCGTTAGCACAAAAATGTTTTTTTTATTCTGATCTGGCCTGAGTTTTACGTGTATGAATGAGTATCTGTCTGTGGCGTCATAGCTTTTAAATCCATGGATCGATTTCGATGCGATTTTTTCGAAAGCTTACGTAATAGAAATGGCTCTTTAATATATATATATATATATAGTTTTGATATTCTTAAAAAAACCTCGACGCAAAACGACTCTTATAGTTCTTCAGCGGACGGATGGATTTCGATGCGGTTTTTATTTGAATGCTGACGTGATCGATATAGTTCTTAGCTACAGTTTATGGATATCTGTCCAGGCGTTTAAGGTCATCAGCTCATTTGTGAACTGCGGAATGGTTATATTAGACGCGCTATAAGTGTGTGTGTAGCTGTGACCTACCAGCTAAAACACTAATGAATGCTTGTTCATTTGAAGTATTTCAAATTAGATGTGCGTTTGTGTGTGTGTGTGTCTGTCTGTCTGTGGCATCACAATTTTTGAAGGGATGGACCGATTTCGATGCTTTTTTTTAAGGTGGTAAGAGACAACCATGAACTATATATACTATAGATGTTATAAATGCATTGCTCTCCTTTTACGGGGTTTTAGACCTAATTTGCAAGTCTATCGGCTATCCTACTTTCCGGCACGAAACAATATGATAGTGTCGATCGCTATCATTATGGCGACAGAAAATTTGCATGGCGACAGGAAATGGGAGAGTGTATCCTTACCTAGCCAAGTCAACATTTATTTATGTTACTTATTAATCACATTTAGTTTGATTTAATTCAGTGGAAAATACCTTATCACGTCAGTAACAGATATACTAACAATTATTGATTAAACATAATGTAAGTATAAAATATTTCAATTCGATTTAAAGATGTCACTGACGAACCTTTATGAAACAAAAAAAAATGAAAAATGAAAATTATTTATTTGCGGAATATATGTGTTAAAAAGTTATTACAAAGATATTCAAGAATACAACATATTCTACCACATTATGGTGTGCAAATATTTAATTAAATTTAAAGAAATTACATATTTACGAGTATATCCATTTAAACATTTAAATAAATTTTAACACTTATTTATATTTTAATAGACATTTTATTTATTTATGTGTTTAGTAAGTTTTATAATTTTTTATAAATAAATTTAAAGGTAGATTAATTTTAATACTATCTACCGTACACTACCATCGTTTCCAAACCTAGCCACGCAGGAGAAGAAACGGCGAAACAAACTCCTCAGCAACCATGATTTTATTACCTAAATTAGGTT
Source organism: Calephelis virginiensis (assembly GCA_002245475.1). NCBI lineage: Eukaryota > Metazoa > Arthropoda > Insecta > Lepidoptera > Riodinidae > Calephelis > Calephelis virginiensis. Next base: position 97,989 of record NJDC01016869.1, read on the forward strand.
TAAATTTATTAAAAAATATATATTTATTTATGCTTGTCAGCAAGAAAATCTTAAACACTGTATTATGTTTTCTCTATTAGCACATCAAATACCTTCTTTCGAAATCTTTTTACTGGTAGTGGTTTCAGACTATCATCGAATATTGTTGTGTCCTCGATATCATATCAATGTCGAATGAATTACTGAAATCAGAGAGTCGTCGAAGTAGTTAGTATTTCATATATCAAATCAAATCAAATCAAATCAAATCAAATCAAATCAAATCAAATCAAATCAAATCAAATCAAATCAAATCAAAATCTTTATTTGTCCAAAAAATAGGGTACATATAGGTGTTGAGTTATTTTATGTTCTACCTATTTTACCAGGTTTAACTGGTG
>NJDC01016869.1:99052-132771 GCA_002245475.1 Calephelis virginiensis
AAAATAAAAACTATAAATAAATTGTCAATATGTCAATAATTAATTTAAAATAAGTCAAAATCAGAATTAAATCATCATCATCATTAATAATTATACTCATCCGAAAACATAAACATATAATACAGCAACAAATAATACAGTATAACATATAATACAGATAAACATATAATACAGTAACAAATAATAATCTAAGGTAAAACTGCACAAAATCGACTTCAATATATTCCTTAACTTTCTTCGAAAGTAGCTAATGCTTCCTACATTTTATCAACAAAGGAATCAGATCATAATAAAATTAAGGACCACTTCGATGTCAAGAGCTCCCTTTTTAAAAAAAATCATCATATTCGAGCGAATTTAGAACCTCCTCTTATTGGGAGTCGGTTAGAAAAAAATACCTTTCCTCTGTTATCAAAGAACTAAAGTCTATACTTTAGTTCCTTAAAAGCGTGATAAATATTTTTACTAGCCAGCAACTAGCCTCTATTGGAGCCACATTTCAACAGACAAGAGGACAATATTGGTTGAGTTGGTTGGTCTTTAGTGTCTATTTCTTATCATTAGAAAGTCTTCCTGGTTGTTTGCCTTTCTAAAAAAAAGTATCTTCACGCCCATACCCCGAAGTACCTCTTCTATAGAGTTAGGCTATATATAGAGTTAGGCAGAGGCACAACCAGGGCACCCACGACTAGCCGAAGATACTAAGTCCCACAATGTGATAGGTGGCAAGCCTATCGCTAACCGGGCACACATCCTATCCCGAGCAACATTTTTTTTTATTGGAAAATCGGAAAAACCCAATTTCAACAGACAAGACCCGGGATTCGAACCCGGGACCTCATGCAGTCAAGTCCAACAACTGAACCGCTACACCACAGAGGCTATCTTAAAAAAATACCTTGTAGAAGTACAGTGGTACAGGAACAGTGTCGCCATTCAGGTAAATGTCCACAAAGTGACCATTCGCATTACGCAGCTGAGAAACTCCGAAGGTGCCTGTGTATATGACGGTGTTGTAGCCAGCCACGCCGATGCGTTGTCTCAGATTCTAGAAATGTCCATTTAATTGCTTTTATTGACTGTCAATTAATTAACTAAAATATCTATATTTATAAAATTGAATCCTCATTTCACATGATTATCGTATCACGCCTGAACGGTTGGACCAATCTCCCCTTGTTTGTCCCGTGTTGGTCCGGGGGTTTTGCAGAATAGACCATCTGACTTACTGCCAGGCAGCTCGTAAAAGGCGTGCATAGGCTTACCGTCACTAACACTGTGACATCCTACTAGGTGGTAGAGTTTCGCAGCGACTCGCCCGGATTGGTACCACCGCCCTGCCGGATTGGTACTTCCTACCGTCATAACGTCCAATGCTTGTCATTGACGTGTTCCGGTTTGGAGGCTAAGGTAGCCAGTAAACTTACTTTAGCTCAAGGTCTAACATCCCAGCCTCTGGTCGACAACGCACCATTACCACTTTTGGTGTCATTTCTTACCATCATGAAATCCGTCTGCTTGTTTGCCTTTCATTTTCATTAAAAAAATCTTCTTTGTTGAGATATTTATAGTTGGAAAAAGATTGTAATGAAAAGAAAAACCAGGAAAAATGAAGGGAAATGGGGATAACAATGCTTTAGTCATACAAACTGTGAGTAGCTGTTAATGACAACCGATACGAAGTTCGCCAGGTCGGGGTTGGCTAGTATTCTAATTTCCATAAATACATTTCCATAAATTTACAATATCTGAAAGATTATTGTTATTATTAATTCCGAAAATAAGTTGACTATTCATCAAGTTTTCAATATCAATTAAATAAATTAACGATTGAGAAACTACATCTATATACTTTATTAGCAGCCCGTCCTGGCTTCGTACGGGTGGATGTTTTTTTCATCTTTCCTAGAAATAACGTAGCCTATGTTTATCAATGTCGGCTTCTAATGATAAAATATCTTTACAAATCCGTCCAGTATTTCCGCTGTCTATTTAATATAAATAAGTCTTTCCTCTTGGCTCTTTATAATATTAAAATAATAGAGGCACAACCAGGGCCCACGAGTAGCCGAAGACACTAAATCCCATAATGTGATACACCTATCAATCGCAAGCCTATCGCCAACTGGGCTCATATCCAATCCCGTGCAACATTTTTGCAATTAGAAAATAGGAAAAATCTAATTATTTTTTTTTGCCTGACCCGGAAATCGAACCCGGGACCTCATGCAGTCAAGTCTAACACCTAGACCGCTAGATCACAGAGGGCTGGTTGTGCATCTGCGTTCCTCTTAGGGGATATGATCGTGAATATACTTTTTTTTAGAATAATACACAAGCTTTTATTTAACTTGTAATTTATTTAACTATGTATATTTGTTAGGGTAGAATCTTGAAAATCAATTTTGTGGTATCAGATCTGTAGTCGATTTAACTGAAATTTTATAGACAGGTACTAATAATTTATAACTACATGCCCATGTCCTGAGGACTTAGACAAAGATACAACCGGAGCACCCATGACTAGTTGCAGACACTAAGCCCCACAATGTGATAGGTGACAAGTCCATTGCCATTGGGACACATATCCAAACCCGGCAACCCTATTTTTGTTAGAAAATTGAAAATGCTCATTTTTTTTTTGTTGCACGACCCGGCGATCGAAACCGGGTCCTCATGAACTCAACATTAGAACTCTAAAAAATATTCGATCGTGTCTGGGCTTATTTAATTGTTCATCTTGATGAGTTCTAGATTCTTAATAGTTTTTAATTAAGTGTAATCATTTTGTATTGTTGTAAAATGTGTGCTTTTGTTACCATTACCCAGGGTAAACTGGGAGAAAATGCTTTTTTGGCATTAAGTTCGCCTTTGTACATTTATTTTAGTTCAATAAAGGATATAAAATAATTAAATACTAACTGGCATCCTCTGCTGGTCATACGCACATAAAGATTTATTTAAGAATATGTTTTTCGTTAAAAATCTACTTTTCGACGAATTTTGAACAAAACTGCTTTGAGAGTTTTTTTACTAATCTTGTTTTTTCAAGTATTATTAGGAATTTGCTTTTGAAACGAAATTCAACGAATCTCACAGCGTTGTATATTTAATCTGAGTAGTTTGTGTGATTTGGCCGCGTTAATAAATGTAAATTCATATTCATAAAGTCTATCAGCTTTCAAAACTCAATTTTTAGTAAGAAAACGTCCCTCAATAATGTGATAAATGACCTTTGACCCATAAAATCTTTGGAATTAAACATCTCGAACGATAAAGTTTTTTATCTTTTTGAATTGGATTTGATTACTTCATGGATTATCTTGATAATGTATGTTATTGAAGATTACAAGAGAAATTATATCAAAATAATTAATGGTAAAACCAAATTTGATTGTTTTAATGATACGGTATCTGTTAACGAACTGTATTAATTTGCTGTTGTGGGAGTGATTAGCATACACGTATAATGATGACAATCAATAAGGTTTATGTTCGATCACTAAATGTGAAGGATATTTAGGTAAATATTCTATGAGGAAAATGGATATCTGAGTATTCATATTTTTAAATAAATAAAGAAATACTTGTATTGTTTTATGTATCATTTATAATTTATTATTCTGTAAATAGCCTACCGGTTTCGCTTATACAGCATCATCAGGGCTAAAACTCAAGTTGCTAAAAAAATATAAGTGATACGTAATACAGTACAAGTGCTTCTTCCTTTATTTAAAAATTTGAATATTTGGAAGTTTTACCAAGCGTTGACGATGAAAAATATCAAAGGGATATCAGAGTCTCTATGTTCGTAGTATTTGCAGTATTTAAAGAAGTCAACAGTCATGTTCCCTCTGTTCTTTTTTATAGGTACAAAAACAAAGGAGGTTATGGTGCGTTGCTTAACTGAGGCCGGGATAACAGGTCTCGAGCAAAGTTAAGTTTACTCGCTTCCTCATCATTCATTCTGGAAAACGTCAATGGCAAGCATTGACGTTATGGTGGCCGGAATAGATAAGGTAGTGGTTCAAATCCAGGCGAGTCGCAACACTCTTCCGCTTAGTCAGATGTCACGGTGCTAGTGCAAGATTATGCTCGTTTTTTACAAGCTGCCTGGCAGGAGCCGGATCAACACGGGGAAATGTTTGTTCGGGAAGTATCGGCTATGAAGAATAAACCATCTCCTTTTCTGCCAGGCAGTTCGTAAGAACTGAGCAGAAGTGCAAGGCTATTGGTGACAGAGCGCTGTGCAGCAATTTGCCCGGGAACGGATCCAACGCCTTACCTATACTATACGCTATAATGATTCTTTCATGTTCCCGTCTGAATATTAGAGTAGCCGGTAGACTTGCACATTATGCCTTTCATCCCGGCTACAAGACAGCGACGCACATGTAACATCTATGGTGTCTAGCCTTCTCACATCAGTAGAGCCGTCCGATTATTCGTAAACCCCTCACATAAAAAAATGTTGTACGTGTGTGTGTGTGTGTGTGCGTGTGCGCGTGCATGTGCTTGTGTGTGTGTTAAACAGTTTCGTTCGTTTTCAAACCCGCCTTTCAAATTTATAAATTTTCATACCAACTTAAATTTTAAATAGTGTTTAGCTTGTGTAATTTTCAAAAATCGAAGAAGCGATAGCTAAAAGTAGATGCATATTTGTTACTACATAACAATGTTTTGGAACGTATTTTTATTTTAGCACTTGCCCTGTGCTTGGGTTAAATTTCTATAAATTTTAAAGAAAGAAAAAATTTCGCCCCAGACAGGATTTGAACCTGTAACCTTTCGTCTCAAGCCGACGAATGCTCTAAAATTGAGCTACTGAGGATTCAAGTCCCGTGGCGAAATTTTTAATTCCTTTCTTACCCGTTAACGCGGGTAATTATGTCCTGTAGATACACAGTTCCGTGTACCTACAAAATGAATTCATCATTACAGATGAAATTCACATTAACGGGTTACAGGTTACAGGTACGACGAAAGGTTACAGGTTCAAATCCTGTCTGGGGCGAAATTTTTTCTTTCTTTAAAATTTATAGAAATGTTTAGTGAATTGGTTCAGCAAAATGATGAATCAGTTTTAGACCTCTTTATGTATAAGAAATTGCGAACTATTACAGAGTAACAAAGTCTTTCTACATACTTATAACGAAATTTCACAAAACGTCAACGTTAGAGTCTAGAATATATTATACGAGCGAATAAGTTGGAATATATCTAAGATTTTACCTGTTCAAGCCAGTTCCAGTTTCCAGCATTGAATGGTTGCCATTGTGGAGCCGCGTTGATGAACATGTGTGTAGCTCTTTGTGCACTGGCGAATACGTAGTCAGTTTTGGCAGCAAGATGGCCGCGGGCCAGGTACTGGGTAGATGTCACGTAGGTGTCTGCTAGCTCATCTCCCACTAGAGCAGCGATGGCTGCCTTTTGACTGACCTGAGTGTAGATATTGTTGATGTCTACACCAGGGAAGAATCCACCCGCTGGAAGTAATACGTTTTTTATCCATTAAAAATTTAAACTTAATAAGGATAAGTTTAAAGATAACTTATTATGTTATTTAAACCAATAAAAATTGAAACACCTGTGCTTGTGCCAAAAACATCCGCAAGGCTCAAGTTTTATTCCTGATAGGGGCAGGCATTTGGAGGCTGAATGATGTCTTCTCCATGGAAGAGTGAAATAATTTGAACACAACGATTTATCCTAAGGACGCACGGAGCGGTTTTAATCAGCGCCCGCGGCGGTCCCGGAACAGCGTTTTCATTTCGAAACTCACGAGACCGGTAATTTGTGCGGTCACACAGCCGTTGCGGTTAAAATCAACGCTCGCTAACTTGTACGATTCTACGGGCGGGCGACCGCCGCCGCGGGAACCGCAAACAACCGCGGGCGCTGCGAGTGTAAGAGACAGAACTCACGGAGCGATTTCTAATCGCGCCCGCAGCGCTCGCGGTTCTGCGATTTATTTCAAAACTCACGAGACGGGTAATTTTGGCGGTCCGGCAGCCGCCGCGGTTGAAATCATCGCCCGCAACTTGGCGGTTGATTATCGCACGGCCGGCGGTTGCGGTTAAATAATTAGTGCAAATAGTATAAAATGGTCGCCCGCCAAGCGACCGCAGAGCACGCGGTCGCAACCGGCTGAGGCGGCGGGAGGAGACCGCTGTCCGCACGGTTAACGGGCAGGCGACCGCTCGCGGGAACCGCAAATAACCGCAGGCGCTGCGGGTGAAAATCGCGTCGTGAAATGTGATCTTACTTTTTGCATATAAATCGACATTCTACGGAATCCGCGGGCCCGCAACCGCCGCGGTCGCGAGCAACAACCGCGCCATGAGTTCTTAGTCTAAAACGCTTGGTGAAATGTGCTCTTACTTCCTGTATATGAATCTGTATTCAACAGAACTTGCGGAACTTTTGCGACTAAAAACCGCTCCGTGAGCTCTTAGTCTAAATTGGTTTAATACAAATTCTTGTTTCTTAATTGATTTGGCTGTTGAATATGACATTTTTCATAATTAGAAGATACAATATGTACATGAAAATCCAAGCTCCATTAACAATACGTCCTTAATAAGATAAATATTTTGAAGTCACGCAAACACAAAGGATATTATTTTCCATGTGCGTGAAGTTCTTTCCAGTTATTTATTATACGCAATATATTTTAAACGAAAGGAAGCAAACAAGAAGATAGTTTACGTGACGGGAAGTACTTATAATAACTTAGATAAAACAAATGTATGAATTACGATATCCTAAAAAATAATAATTAAGAAATATTCTAGGATTATAATGCTAATTGTCAGTTTTTACTGTTCATGTGTGTACTGTGGAAAGCAACATATGTTATGATAAGAAATAAGTCACCAAATAAATACTTGCAAGAGCACCAAATATCTTAATACTTACGAATTCTAAAATCAAATTTAAGTAATAAATCGAAAATTTGTTAGTAAAATAACGTAATCTTGCAATCTTATCTCTGTAACTCCTTTATAAATTTAGCTTAAAGTAAAAATAAAAAAAAATAGTCCTAAAAAATTGTCCGCAATGTACCTAAGAACCATCTTGGTCCATCTTGGTCTTAGAAATCAGGATCCGAACGGGAAAAAAACCGCATCAAAATAGCTCCATTCGTTTAAGAATTAATTTTTATTATTAAAATCCCGTTTTTGTAGGGATTAAAAAGGTAATTTCTATTTGCCTTGATCAGCGTATTACCTGTGAGTCGTGAGTTGAATGAACTATTTCGCTAATTATTTTTTATGTTGATTATTATAAGGAAAAGGCGGTTTCTTCTTCCGCTCCGGAAGTTAAGGTAACCAGTAGATTTCACAATTGGCCTAACGCCCCGGCAACAGGACAGCGATGAACCGATAACATCTATGGTGTCTAAAGGTCACGCAAACTATAGGCATAATATTACAAATAAGTACAAAAATAAAATACCAGAATAAAATAAACATACACCGCAGAACCAGAAATCCATTTTTTTTATTACACGAACGTGCGCCCTTGTCGGTACTCGAACTCGATCCTGGCGGTTGGCCGGTAGTGTTAAACGTGTTCGCTACCCCTCGACCAACGCGGCCGTCAAATATACAAACATACAAAATATATACCTTCTCATTACATCTAAGGATGTATTACCAATCCAGCTAGGTGTAGTTATTTACAAAGTTAGGAGTAATATCTAAGGATGTATTACCAATTCAGTTAGGTCTAGTGTTACTAATATTATAAAGAGGAAATGTTTGATTTTTTGTTTGTTTGTTTGAAATGAATGGGCTCCGAGCTACTGGACCGATTTCAAAAATTCTTTTACTCTTAGAATGCTACATTATCCCTGAGTGACATAGGCTTTGTTTCATCAAAATGGGTGAAGTAGAAGCCAAGTTACGCAGGCAAAGCTGCGTGAAACCGCTAGTAATTTATAAAGTATGGAATTATATCTAAGGATGTATTACCAATTCAGCTAAGTCTAGTAATTTATAAAGTATGGAATTATATCTAAGGATGTATTACCAATCCAGCTAAGTGTAGTAATTTATAAAGTATGGAATTATTTCTAAGGATATGTTACCATTCCAGCCAGGTCTGTTAATTCCCGATTGGAAAACAGCGTTTGCTGCGTTTTGATTATATCTGCTGTACAAGACTTCTAGGCGAGTTTGGTCGAAGCAGGACCAGTAGAGAGGATAGAACACGCTGTCGACGGTGAATCCAGTTCTGAAAATACGATTTATGATAGAACAACAACGTATTTTTTTAATTCAATGTCATTTATTTAGTAACACTAATAAATAAAAAAAAGTATCTTCACGCCCATATCCCCGAAGAGGTAGGCAGAGGTACAACCAAGGCACCCACGACTAGCCGAAGACACTAAGTCCCACAATGTGATAGGTGGCAAGCCTATCGCCAGCCGGGCACATTTCCAATCCCGACCAACATTTTTTTATTAGAAAATTAGAAAAATCCAACTTTCTTTGTGTTGGCCGACCCGGGATTCGAACCTGGTAACACTAATAAATAGCCTCGTGAAAGCTGAAAAGGAAAAATTGTCAAAATACATAAACTTGGCTCACGAGGTGAGGATATTGTCTCAGCAACAATTGTCCCGATAGTCGTTTCAGAAAACGGTCTTTTATCGAAGAATCTCGACCGACACCTTAGGATACTTGCTCTGCAGCGGACTCAGAGGAGAGCTATTTAGGGAACGGCACGCATTGTGCGGAGATTTCTCCGTCTTTTGACCACTGACGCTTTAGCTGTAACACCACCTTTTTTTTGGTAATCGCATTGTCGTGAGCCTTGAGACGCACCTGCAACACCTATGGTGTCTTTAGGCTATGGTTGTTTCTAAACATCAGGAGACCAGTGTGTTTGTTCACTGAACTTCAGTATAATTCATTCATTCATTCATTTATTTATTAAGACACATAAGAATAAAAGATATTTCTTACATCCATAAACCCTAGAAGGGTTTGTGCGAATGTAGCACTTCACAGTTAAACAGTTTTTTACATATTATAAAGATACACAGAAATAAAAAACAATAATTAAAACATAGTTAGTTCAAAAATTACTGGCAAAGTCTAAAATTAAACCGGTTTATGTTCACAATTGTTAGTATAAAAATATATAGATCAATTCATCTAACTACAAAGTAAGCAAATCATGATTTTGTTAGCCAACGATACTAATACATAGATTTCATATCATTTCCCGAGATATGGTTATAGTTGGCCGCGTTTTATTTATAATTATTGGTAAGGAGCTTACCAACTTCATCACCATGATACTCAAGGCAGTGTTCACCGAGGAGGCAGGTACTAAATCTGCATTTTACAAACAGCGGACTGTAGTCTCATCTTTATGTCTGCCTATTTTCAAAATAAACTTAAAAGTAAACTGAAAACTTAGATCTTTCTTTTTCCAAGCAAAAATATCATTTTCTTTGCGGTTTTGTGTTTTATAAGTTTAATGACCGGTTTCGTAACAGCGAGATCCGAGAAAGAGTGGGATTGAAACAAAGTGTTGATGTTAAAATGCGAAAGGGCATGCTCCACTGGTTCATTTGGAAAGTATGATAGATGAAAGATTGACAAAGCAGATATACAATGTGAATGTGGATGGATGTAGGTACCCGGGGAGACCAAGGCTTGTCAGTTGTCAGTTTTCCACGATCAGATCACTCGGATATCATCCGAGGGTGGTGTCAAGTCTCCAAAATCGGCGTGTTTGTATGAAAAGGGTAAAGAATGTGAAGGAAGCTAGACAGGTTTGTCAGGATCGTGAGGTCTGGCATTCGCTACACTCTGCCTACCCCGCAAGGAACTTGGCGTGAAGATATGTATGTATGTATAAGTTTAATTTGTGTGTGCACGTATTACTTTTTACTTTTTATTTTGTTGATTCCTGTAACCCAGCTGTAAGAAATATCTAAAACAAATATCTTCTGAATAAGAGATTTTTAATTGTGCAACACTTAACAGAGTTTAAAAATGTGTGTTTGTTAAAGTGAAACTTGTTCAGAGATTATGGAATGAAAAGGCAACGTGAATTTCAAATTCGTAATATAGTATGAAATCCCTTCGTTATCCTGCAGCCAAGGGTAATGATACAGTTACAAGACCGCACCAAACAAATTTATGCTTAATTATTTTATTTGAGATTGAAATTTGCTTCCTAAAGTCATGTTTCAGTAGGTATATACAAATATACATGTATAACCTCCTTGTTTAGTAGGTGACTCTAATATTAGGTTGTACATTATAATTACACAGTATAGAACAAAGTCGATTCATCTGTCCCTATGTCCCTTTGTATGGTTAAACATTTAAAACTACGAAACGGATTTTGATGCGTTCTTTTAATAGATGAAGTGATTGAAGAAGAAGGGTTATATGCGAAGCCGGGACGGCCTGCTAGTAATGTATAAACTAGTGCTATTTTACTTTATACATGTACTAAATTGAGCAATATGACAAGATAGTACACTCCTAACATTAAAGCTTAAGCCTAAAAAGTAGAATAAAACATCCTATTAATATTATAAATGCGAAAGTTTGTAAGTATGGATGTATGGATGTTTGTTACTCTTTCACGTTCGAATGGCTGAACGGATTTGTCTGAAATTTGGAAGACAGATAGATTGTGACCTGGATTAACATATAGGTTATTTTTAATCCCGATCGCACACCGGGTTTCTGTGAAAACGCGGGCGAAGCCGCAGGTAGCAGCTAGTTAGAACATAAAGAACATTCAAATTTAAAATTAAAAAAAGAATAAGAATTAAATACCTAGGTTGGTTTACATTCTAAACGTAAATAGGTATATATTTAAAAAAACTTTAGCGCAACGGCAATACGTACCTATTTAGAATTAAATTTTTCACCATAATAGGTAGGTAAAAATGTAATTTTCCTAATGCGTGTTAGCATTTTATTGAAAATAACATAAGTGTTTTGCACAAACAAAAGCCCTAATAATTTAAACACCTTAAACTCAAAACACTGACAACAAAATACCAGTAAAATTCATATACACTTTTTATTCAATAAAATAAATCGGCTTTATTTATATCTATTCACAACTTAATTTTTAACGTCAAACTTTTATCAAATTACATTGTTTCTCGGGATCAACTTACAAATAAACTGTTAAACGGCGAAGAATTTTAAAAAGTGTTTAGATACGAAGAGCTACATTAATAAATTTCAATTGTATCTACAAAAAAATCAGATTTAGTATACAAATTCAGATCTTTTATTAATTTGGAAAGTAGTAAATATATATATAAAAGTAGGTAGTAGATATAGATAAATATCTTAGCTTAGAGATAGGTCTTATATTTTTTTTATGTTATAGGAAGGCAAACAAGCAGACGGATTTCCTGATGGTAAGTTATTGACGCCTTGAGACACCAAAGATGGTAATGGTGCGTTGCCAACCTGAGGTCCGGAAGTTAGGCCTCGAGCAAAAGAGCAAAAGTAAGTTTACCGGCTACCTTACCCTCCGAACCGGAACACGTCATGACGTTATGGCGGCAGGAATAGGTAAGGCGGTGGTACCAATCCGGGCGAGTCGCTGCGAAATTCTACCACCTAGTCAGATGTCACGGTGTTAGTGATGATAAGCCTATGCTCGCCTTTTATGAGCTGCCTGGCAAGAAAAGCAGATGGTCTATTCTGCAAAGGAGCCCGGACCAACACTGGGTTCAGGGAAGTCCTACACATTTTTGCTATGGAAATATCTTCTGCTTTAGAAAGCATTCCAAAAATGGAAAGCAAATGTAAAATTAAATAAAATACATACGCAAGCATAACGTTATTATTAAAGCATCTCTCATTAGTAGCGACGGCCTCGTAAAATGAATTAGATGTGCAAGTTAGTTGGCTAAATTCACCCACACCATTCAACCAACCCAGCCCGGTTATTTGAGTGTTGGCTACACATTGAGCGGTCTGAAAATAAAGCGATATTCAATGCCTCTAATTAAAAATTAAATGTAATATGTAATATAATAATATAATAACCTGTATGTAAACAACATGCACAAACGAATCTTAAAGCTACTTAGAATTATAGTTCAAAATCATCAATTAAATGTTATATTAAGATAGTAAGAAAATTTTATCTTGAACTAAAGTATGTTTATAATGTGCAAAATTTGGGTGGCCAGCTATTTACCGGGGTTAAAAGTATATCGAAGCTAGTTACTTTAATATAATTCGATAAAAGAAAAAAAGGACAGTCCTTTTTTGCATACAAGTTGATGTAGGGTTACCTGCAAATATAAAGGACACCCCATTTCTAATATGTTTTCTCACACCTATACTAAAATGATTATAAAATATATGTTATGCTATTGTCAGATCAATGTAGATCAGTGTAAATTCGTATTTCTTGTACTTTTGTTATGGGTGTCACACATTATATATGTTTATACTTTACAAAGCTACATTACAGAATTTTGATTAACCAATAGATCTAGAAACGTAGAATATTACCCTATATTGTCTATCACATAATCGCCTTAATCCCTTGGGCATGAACAGGAGCTTCATGGATAGTTAAAGCGTTCGTGTTGCTCACGTAAGCTAGAAATTCAACCCATGACCGACCCAACCATAAATAATATGATAAAATAAAATGAAATCAAAAAAAAAACTTGTTAAAAATAGGCTTTTGTTGAAATGCTACAAAGAGAAGAAAATAAAATTTCACTTTTAAATTTTAATTATCAACTTATAACCTATGATATATAACTTATATACCTATCTTATAACCTATATAACCACATATCAGATCATAAAAGCTTGTCGCGTTTATCAATATTTAAATAAATTGATTTTTATAATTTTAACTTAGCATGTAAACTTACATAATTATTTATGGTGGGCAGAGAGTATCGAGTGCCAAACCTCACGATCTTTGCAAACCTGCCTGGCTTCTTTCATATTCATAAACCTTTTTTTACAAACACGCTGGTTTCGGAGATTATTGACAACACCTTTAGATAACACCCGAGCGATTCGATCGTGAAATGTCAACCTAGGTGTCCACGGGTACCTACATCCATCCACATTCACTTTGTATATCTGCTTTGTCAATTTTTCTCATTTTAACACCAACATTTTCTTTCAATTCCACTCTTTTTCGGATATCCATGTTACGAATGTGGTCGACGAGCGTAACACCACTGATTTTCCGTAGCGCTCTAATTTCGACCGCATTTATCCTACTCTCATGTTTTTTCTGACATTTAAATAAATATAAATAAATACAAATATAAATATCCCTGGACAACTTACACAAATTGAATCTAACCCCAAAGTAAGCAAATTATATGCTTGTGTTAAGGGTGTTAGTCAACGATTCTAATCATAGAAATACTTAGATAGATACCAGAATAAATTTAATAAACACCCAGACCCGAAAATGCAGCTATCTAAATGTTCATCAAACAAATGTCTGCCCCCGTCGGGAATCGAACCTGAGCCTCGAGGTTGTTCGGTGTAGTTAGGCGTGTACGCTAGCCACCCGACCAACGAGGCGGTCAAACACACCTAACTCTCGCTTCCACACAACAATGTTTACATAAGCACAGTATTATGCAAAGCGAGTCTAGAACTGCGACTCCAAATCTCGCTCTGAGCTTACCCAATGCTCCACTCACACTATTCCCTGCACATATTCTCCTTTCTACATCCGCGGTGTACATTCCATCCCTGCTAAAAGCACAACCAAGAGATACAATTTCGTTCACTTGTTCTAGCACTACCTCGCCAACTAAAACTCATTTAGGTACTAATTCTATTTACCCACTGCCTTGTAAAATATTCTCATTATGAATTATGAAACATATAATGTAGGGACGTGATTTAAAGTGGTTAGATAAAATTTATATTTAAGGGCCACTTGCACGGGTTACATTTAATATTGAGTTTAACTGTCAAATATAAGGTGATTTAACCCAAGTTAGACGCTAATTCAGTTTTAAAAGCTTAACCCAGGAACGTGCAAGGGGCCCTTTGTTAACATTTGTTCTAACGGTAGGTATACCTATATAGGTATTTAAAGGTATTTATTTATGTTATGTAATAGTTAAAGAAGTAACTAATTAAGTCATAATTATATATTTTGTGTACAGTCAAATATGAAGAATCAAGAATGATACCTCTGAACTTATTTGTTTATATCATGCTTAATTCAGATAATTATTTTAATAAAAAATAATAAATGTAAATACTATTATTTTTAAAACTAAAGTCCGATCTCTGTAAAATAAAATTATTTAAAGCTTTTACTGTACCACAATGGTTTTGATTAAAATTTTGTGGATACAGTTTTAGCCTGGATTCGTGGAATGGGTGAGTTTTCCTTTTTGCTGATAACAATTTTTAAAATGGAATACGTTTCCAATAAATTGGATTTTTTTTTATTATTTTGGAAGGCGTTTGCTTGTTTTAGTAGACATTTTTGCTGATAAAAACAAATACACATCATCATCATGACCATCGAATATAGCAATGGTGCTGCCAAGCTGATGTTGGGTTTTTAAGCCTTTCAAGTGTAACTTTGAAGGCTATCCTATTAAAAGCAGTACGATACTTGCGAGCACTAACGTTATGTAGGCAGAAAAGATTTGGCAGATAAGTACCAACTTATCCAAGGGAGTTGTCATAAAACTCTACCTTTTAGTCTAGTTACTTATCTCTTCCTATTGCTTAGATTTAAAGTAAATAAATTTACCTCGGACAGGATTTTAACCTACACTCCTGTTCGCGTCTACCTGAGATAAATTCATTCTTCATTTGAGATACCAAGAACTCAAAACATACATACTCGATAAAGGTTGTACTGGAAATTTTGAAATTACTTTCTTATTGATTCCGTCGATAGTTATATCCCGTAGCAACACAGTTCTTTGTAATATCAAATTAATAATCGAAACTTATAGCTATTATAAAATGTGTATCACCAATATGTTTGTTAACTTTTTTAACCCTAAATTTTTAGTAGTACTCTACTTAACCAATTATCATGTAAACTTGTAAATATATACCTGGAGGTATTAAGGTAACATAGGATGTTTTAATAATGACTTACATACAAGTGAAGCCGCTGGTAAAAGCTAGTAGCTAAAAAAAAAGAGTGCGTGTACTTATGTACGTACAGTAGTGCTATTTAAATTATGCGCTTCGGCTGTATTTGTCAAGCTTCGGAAATTGGAATGTATTTTAAAGATATCTATATTATATAGTTGTTATTATGTAATTAATCATTTCGCTTAAATTTAGATTAGGTCAGCCACTTTAAAAATAAAAGTATAAAGTGTAAGCCGAAGCGCATAATTTAAATAGTAGTACTCTAAAAAGTAATACTTATTTACTACGAAAATAACAATCCAAAAATAAAAAATAACTTTTTAGCACTTTTTACAAAACTTATTAATAAGTGTAGCAATTAACTTCAGACCGTTGTTTTTATTTGTTTAGCAACTAATTTTAGACTGTTGCTTTTATCTACCGGTGTTCGAGGCATCACAAAAGTTCACTCTCATTATTTTTTGCCATTACGCCAAAAGAAGTATAACTTCATTAAATAAAGTTCCTCATACCCCAGTTTGGACAGCAACAGCTTGGTTAGGATGGAGGAACGTGCAACCTGAATCAGCGCCCAAAAGAAGTATAACTTCACCAAATAAAGTTGCTATCCAAACTAGTGAATTTGGATAGCAACAGCTTGGTTAGGGTGGAGGATAGTGCGACCTGAACCAGCGCACAAAAGAAGTATAACTTCATCAAATAAAGTTTCTCATACCCCAGTTTGGACAGCAACGACTTGGTTAGGATGGACGATAGTGCGACCTGAACCAGTGCAGGAAACAATGAATTCCTCTCCGGTGCTCAGATTGATAAAGCCGCTGGTACCGTTGCCCTCTAGGTATGAGCTGGTGCTTTTGCGTATGTAAATTGGTTGAGGCTGGCCTAAGTCACCGTTCACTCTAATACTGCATCCTGAAACAAAATATTAATACTTTTACTTTTTTTGATTAGCGTCCACGTCTAAAACCACAGATCCGAGGGGGTCGGGTTCGAATACCAACAGTGCTGTTGTCATTTGTGTTTTGAACATATCTGTGTGTTTGTCATATTTATAAACGTACCAATTTCAACATTTTTATGTATTAGTATCGCTGACGAGCACCCATAACCCGAGCATATAATTTGGTTACATTCGTTTAAACCGATTTGTGTAATTTGTCCAAGTATATTTATTAATTTATAATTAATTCTTACACTTTAGAATATTTATACTTTTTTCAATATAAACACTTATCATAAATCGTATTGTTAACAGTTTCCCCTTTTTACTGTAACAACATTAGTTATGCTGGCTTGATATTAATGTTTTGAAATTCAGTCTCTTTGTAAAATTGGTCCATCACTGAAGCTTGAATGCTGAAATGCACTAAAAATTTAAAAACGTGAACAATTTACTCTGAGCAGTGCCTTTTGTCTGTTCTCATTCACAAATACCGACTATAATTATTTAACATAGCAATAGTGGCTTATTGTGATAAAACTGTTCACTCTATCCATTTTCATCACCTATGTATCGCATCTGAATGAATGAATGAATAAATGAACTCTTTATTGTGCAGAATTATTAAACCTACTACAAAATAAGTACAATTAAGTATCAACAAGAGCATATTATTATAGTTTATAGTACACAAAAGGCGGTCTTATCGCAAAACAAAGCGATCTCTACCAGACAACCTTTTTGCTGTTACTTCACAATTGTTTTTTCATAAAACTTTAGCTTCTCTAAAAAGTTATAATAAAGAAGTTTGATAGAAACATTTATCAGTTAATATATTAGTTTATAAGCAGTTTTAAGCAATCGTTCAAAAGCTTTACCATAAACTTATATAAAACGTTGCCGTAACAAAACATAAACATAATCACCTGTCAGTCTCTAACTGCAATCCTAAAAATAAAAAATAATCTCTTGAAGTAAGATAATCACTTAAATTATTTGTTGGCATACAATGTAATACACAAAGAATGTTTTGAATGTGTGTCAATGGAAGAATAGGCGAGGAGATTACTCTGGAGTGTAATATCTGCATTATAATCAACTTATAAAAGTACCTAAAGCTTTTCGAACATAAAAATGGGGATTACTAATCCTGTTTTTACAAGATGCGAATATATTCGCCTCAGAATAACTAACAGTCTTTTGTACAGAAGACGCACTGATGAACAATACCAGCAAATTTGAATCATGAAATGTTTGAGAAAAATGAGCTCGTAGATTCGATTCGCTTAAAAACTCACGCATGTCAACCAAAATTGAAACTTATATCGTTGGTTGATGCTATATAAAATATGTTTTTTTTCTATTAAGACTTGAAATATTACTCTTTCAATATGTACGTCGTCTGAAGTTATGTAAATTGCGGAATAAGACTCCACAGCTGGTGGGGTACAGAGTAAAAAAATCTTTTAAAAACTTACCACTTTTAGGTTGGCCCGCAAGTGATGTTTTAACCCAGCTCTCTTCTTCAATTGCAAGCCAGGCATCTAGGTAGTCTTCAAACTCCTCTTCATTTAACATAAGAGCCAGAAAACCAGGCTCGGGCATTTCAACTGGAATAGCTGAAATAGCCAGCGCCATAGCTGTTATAGTTATGATTAAGCGAAACATTTTAACTATAACTTAATTAACTCGCTTAAAACGGCCCTCGGTCCAGAATTTGTTTGAAATAATGGCAGTTTTTTAAAGTCAGAAATTAATTTATATATGATCTTGGTATCTAAACAACATATCAATTGTATTATTTAAGATAACGGTATGATGAAGAGTAATTATAATAATGACGTACGACGTATGACGATTAGGAAGGTGGATTTTCCAGCGATACCATCTCAATTAATGTAATCTCTGTAACAGATTGCTATCGATTGCATCGTAATATTGTTAGTGGTGATGGCTGGTAAGTCTTGCCAAATGAATGTATTCGAAAGGATAATCCTAAAATTAAAACTTTTCAATGAACTTAAGAATCATCTCGATCACGTCAGCTTTCAAACAAAAATCATCGCATCAAAATCAGTCCATCCATTCAAAGGTTATGATGCCACAGAGAGATACAAAAACTCACATACAACTTACAACACCCGTTTTTTGTTGTGCTTTAGATAAACTGCAAAAATTACGAAACATATTACCATAACTTTTATACTATGATTTTGTCATCAAGTCCTCGTCATCAGAAAAAAAATAATAGATCTAGTTAAAGTATCCCATATCCCCGAAGAGCTAGGCAGAGGCACAACCAGGGCACCCACGACTAGCCGAAGATATTATGTCACACAATGTGATAGGTGGCAAGCCTATCGCCAACCGGGCACATATCCTATCCCGAGCAACATTTTTGTTATAAGAAAATTGGAAAAACCCAATTTTCTTTTTGTTGCCGGATTCGAACCCGGGACCTCATGTAGTCAAGTTCAACAACTGAACCGCTAGACCACAGAGGCGATAGACCTAGTTAAGATGAATCTAACGAGTCCAAACTCGTTAAATTCACCAGTAGGCATTCAAGGGTTACGCTTCCTACCCTTAAGCTCCAACATCAAACCAGCTCAGTTGTTCCAGCATTGGTAAGTGTTTTAAGTTTAAGGTCGCACATATGTTTAAAAGTGAAATAAATAGAAACAATGCGACTAATATCCATTACGATGCTTAGAAATGAGCTTATGACCTTCAACACCTGAAAAGATGTCCATAAATGGTAGAAAAGGACCATCTCAGCCACGTCAGTTTTCAAGTTTGTGCTTTAGATGAACTGCAAAGATTACGAAATAGAATACTGTAATTTTAAAATCCATTAGCCACTTTCCAGTTCAATTATCAGATCCTTATAATCAGAAAATATGAACAGATCTAGTTAAGGCGGATCGAATGAGTCCACACTCAGATACGTCAAACTTATAACTCTCCACATTTTTTTACCCCGCGTTGGGAGTCAAAAGGATCATCTTCCTGTGTTAGTCCGGGCTCCGTTGCAGAATAGACCATCTGCCTTTCTGCTAGGCAGCTCGTAAAAGGCGAGCATAGGCTTACTGTCACTAGTACCGTGACATCTGACTAGATGTTAGAGTTAACGTAGCCGGTAAACTTACATACGCCTAATATACCGGCCTCGGGTTGGCAATGCACCATTAACACTTTTGGTGTCTCTAGGTGGCGTGAATTTCTTAACATCAGGAAATCCGTCTGCTTGTTTGCCTTCGAATATCATATGAAAAAAATCTGTGATGGGTGTATTTCGAACCATGCTCTTCTGTTAAGTAAGTATTATATAAATAAACTGCGTGAGTTTATAGTAGGTATTAAGTGAGGGGATAGAGGTTCACAATTACAAGTATTAGTAGAGGTATACAAGGTAAAATTTTAGACTTGCAACATACATACAACTGCAGATCTCTTTTATCATCAGGAATTCTTTGTCCTTATTTGCATTGTAATTATGCTGTAATAAAGTGAATTTAATGATTTAAGGCCCCATACTTAGTCATCCAGAAGAGGCAATCAGCGCACTCCCCCGTTCCATGATTACTATGAAAAATTGCGCTCTAAAGTAAATGTCTTAAGCGCCAAATCACTATTTTTGACACTATAAAAGTAATTTGAAAAAAAAAATATAAAGACTGAAACAGTTATCTTTTAGGTATAATACTTATCTATGTTTATGTTAAATTTGGTGTCGATATTTTCATAATTGAAGTAGACAGTTGGGTTTTGCTTTCAAAAAAGGGTTAACTTTTTGATTTTTTTCTATCGCGCAAATTGAAATGAATCGTGTTTTGGAAACACTAGTCTTATAAAGCATATTAATGTTAATCTTGTGTATTTTTGTTGCCAAGATCCATAATTGCTTTGTATGATAAAAACAGTATATTGCTGACGTATTTTAGCATACATGGCCCCTTAAGATGACGTTATCGCTACTATTATTTTCTACGTAGTTATAATAAAGTAGGAATTTTATAAAGTTTGTTTCAGGAGAATATTACACTGCATTTTTTCAGGCAAACCTCCATCAGCAGCTCTCCAAGATGTTTTAAGGGTAAACAAGCAGACGATTTTTTTGAATAAAACACGTCATCAATTAACACCGGTAAAGTGGTAATGGTGAGTTATCAACCAAATCAAAATCTCTTGAATAAGTCAGTTTATTTTCGATTCTATCCCTTAAATCTAAATCCCAATGGTATTATGTACACATGTTAACCACAAGACAGCAACGACCGGTAACTCTTACTATCAGAAGAGCCGTGTGCATGATCGCTCTTTTGTCACATTAAAAATATATGTTATCACATGATGGCAGTAGTAATAGGCAACTGTATTAAACTGGACAAGTCTTTACGAGCACGGTAATATTATCTACACAGTATTCTAACTTCGACGACACGCGAGCTATACCTACGCGTTCGGATCAGGGCATGCACGCGGCATGCTACAATAGCGAGTGTGCCGCAGTGACGAACGGACGGTGTGCTGGTTTTCAATCAGTAACTGCGGGAATTTTTACTCGAAATAAGCACAAGTAGCTATTTAACATGACAAGTAGTATATATTGTACTGTTTTTGGTTGCATGAATTCCTCGAATTCCTCAATAACGCACCCAGAGATAGCTTTTTTAGATTATAGATTATTTTTATTATTTTGAGGTACCGGGACTATAGTAAAAATACTTCGCAAACTTTTTAATTGTACCCAGCGATGATGTCGTGAAATACATAGACAAAATGGAGGCTATATTCCAAACTTCACTTAAAACTAAACATATAAATTGTAAAGTAGCTTCAGGTATCTATAATCAAGTAAAATATATCCCTTTTTCTCCTCCTTGTCTATATTTCCCAAAACAATGTTACATCACACTTTATATTCGAATGCGGATTTTTTATACACTCAAATATAATAACAAAGCATTTCGTACATCTCAGTTAAGGCACAAATATTTTTCGGTCGCTAATTTATAACACCGATTTGTAATAAAGTCACATACATAATCATGGTTTTTTAATTAAATCTGTAAATCAAAAAAACCACTTGCATTTTTATTGCACACTTTCTATTCAACTCACAAAGTATTTTAGTAATCATATTAAAAATTTAAATTGTTACTAAGTACCTATCTGTGCTAATAAATAAAAGTAATAAATTTACAATCTCAAAACTACATAGGCAGGTAACTGTTGGTAGGCGACAGAGACAGCCCTATCTCATGCTTACGTACCGCGCTTCTGTAGGCACTTATTTCAAGGACACGGCCGAGTTACAATGCTGTATAGATAATATTACCGTGTTACGAGTCTGTTACAACGCGCACAGTACTACTATTTAAATTTTCCGCTTCGGCTTTACACTTTTTACTCATTTTACACTTTACACTTTTATTTTTAAAGTGGCTGATTTTTAAGCGAAATGATTAATAATGTAATAACAACTCTATATAGATATCTTTATGATACATTCGGATTCCCGAAGCTTGACGAATATAGCCGAAGCGCATAATTTAAACAGTACTACAGTACTATATTTTTATTTATTTAATTCAAGTAAAAATTTTTGTTTTAGGGCAATAGCTTTCCTTAATCCGTTTTGGGACAAATCATCAGCACACAGATAAACAAATTAACAATTTCAGTTTAAGATAATTTCGATTTCTTTATAGTCTCCCCCAATCAACCTACTATACGTAGCATAATTATTGTGAGTAAGTAAGTAAGTATCTTCACGCCCATATCCCCGAAGAGGTAGGCAGAGACTCAACCAGGGTATCCACGACTAGCCGAAGACACTAAGTCCCACAATTTGATAGGTGGCAAGCCTATCGCCAACCGGGCGCATATCCAATCCCAAGCAACTTTAGTTTTGAATTAGAAAATTGGAAAAACCCTATTTTCTTTTTGTTGCCTGACCCGGGATTCGAAGCCGGGACCTCATGCAGTCAAGTCCAACAACTGAACCGCTAGACCACACGGGCGATTACTTATTGTCATCGTAAAAAAAAAAAAAATAAATAATCCTACAATTAAAAATGTTCAATGAACCTATATTAATGTAGCCAAGAATCATCTCGACTACGTCAGCATTCAGACAAAAATAACTGCATCGAAATCGGTCAAACCTTTCAAAAGTTATTGCCTCAGACATACATACATACGCTTTACGTCAGAGGTTAATAAAAAAGTAAGTGAGTATCTTCACGCCCATATCCAACAACTGAACCACTAGACCACAGAGGTGAAAATAGAATTCCTCATTTTCCTTCGGGACTTAAACAGGAAAACAAACATACATACACACATACACACACACACACACACACACACACACACACACACACACACACACACACACACACATACACACACAAACTTACAACACGTCTCTTTTATGATGTGCTTTAGAAGAACTGCAAAGATTACAAAACGGACATAATAACGTAACTTTAAATCTGTGATCCGTAACTTTTAAAATTTAGTCCATTAGCTACCTCCCAATTCAATCATCAGGTCCATGTCACTCCTCGCCATCAGAAAATATGAACAGTAGGGTTACTCTTGAAGATCGATTCATGCAATATTGGAAATTGGAATCGAGTATGTCACTTTAGGTACTCTTGAACACAATACTGGCGTTATATTAAAATTTAGTTATTAGTAAATAATAACTTGTTTTATCAGATTCGTTAAATTTATTTGTAATTACATGGTAACCTGCTAGTATTGTGTTCGATACGATTCTAATTTCCAATTCGCATTATATCAAGATTAATGAGTAAGCCTATAGATTTAGTTAAGGCGAATCGAATGGGTCCAAACTTGATGGGCTTACCAGCAGTTGTATTCCAGGGTATCGTCTCCTATCTTCAAGTTCCATCATCAGACCAGCTCCGTTGTACCAGCAATCGTTAGTGTTAGGTCTTACATATTATACTTAAAAGTGAAATAAATGTCCATCGTGCATCTAATATCAATTTCGATGCTAACAAAAAAACTGCAAATGGGCTGATGGCCTTGAACACTCCAGAAAGTATAGCTAAGAGCCATCTCGATCATGTCAGCTTTCAAATAAAAAAAACTGCATCAAAATCCGTCCATCCACTGACGAGCTATGATGCCCAGGACAGACACACAAACACAGAGATACGTTAAACTTATAACACCCCTCATTTTGTGTCGGGGGCTAAAAATAACGTTATACTTAATACCAGATCTGGGCAAAATTTATTCGAATGACGAATAACGAATGAACATATTTTTCTAGTTATTCGCGAATAATAAATAATTCAGTTTATTCAAAGGAAAATTATTCGAATATCAAATAAATAATAAAAATATTATAGTTATTCGGTTAAGGATAAAAATAAAATAAAAGAATAATGTTTTTGAAATCAAATATTTATTCGTCTATATTTGTAAAGACACTTAATAATTGTACAATTGTTATTATTTCATTACACTATTTGTTTTATCATAACTATTTCTTGAAATATTATGTTGTCATACAGTTTACTTGACTTAAAATTAATATGTAAAATAACGAATAAAATCACAAACTAATTATTCAAATTAATTTCATTTACGAATAAATTATTCGCGAATAATTTTAATGCGAATAAAATTTTATTCAGATTCCGATAAAAATGTATTCAAATAATGCACAATTCTGCTTAATACACATAACAAAGCCGCTTGCTCGTACCTAAAACGTCTCTTTGGTACCTAGGTCAAATTTTATAATGTGTTAAACTGTCAAATATAAAGTGATTTAGAATGTAACTCAGAAACGTGAAAGTGACATTAAGGAGTCTAATAATTAGATAGACCTATCTATCTAAACTTTTTATACTTGGAGCTTGGTAAAATTACATTTATTTAACAAGTTTACTTGAATATAACCCAGTAAAAAAATAATTGTTAGGGTTCCGTTCCCCAAGGGTAAAAACGGAACCCCATTACCAAGCCTTCGCTGTCTGTTTGTCTGTTTCCAGGCTGTATCATCTCATAAACCGTGATAACTAGAAAAAAATAATACATTAAGTTGGGTCCCCATACAATAAACGTGTTTTTTTCTTATTTTTTTGTTCAATATTAAAAACGGTAACAGGTTGACACTTCAATTTTTTACAAAATAATTACTTGTATATTACTTTTCAAAATCAATAATATTAAATATCACAGATAGCCAACGTAAATTTTAAGCAATTTTTATTAGATCTTATTAAAGAGGTAGAAACTTAAATATTCGTAAGTAAATATTTAGAAATATATAAACTATAATAATAAATATCTAATATTTAGTTACCATAGCAATTTATGGATACAATTTCGGACTGAGCAATAGATTTTGTCAAAACTGCCTGAAAAGCAAGCAAGCAACCATATAACAACTAAAACGAGAAAAAATTTGTGTACCTGCAACAAACGTGGTTTTCTTTTATAGATGATAGAACGGAATCCTTCGTGCGCGAGTCCGACTCGCACTTGGCCTTTTTTTTCATTTTATAAAATTATTCATATTAGTTTTAAATAACATAGCACTGAAACCGATTATTATTATTAATAAAGTTACAAATTTAAATGTAATCATATTTTCATTTTCAATAAGTGATTGAGTGCATTTAATTGCTTTGATGTTTCTCACAGATTGAATTTTAAAAGCATCTTATTAATATTTTCCAGGAGAAAATATTGAAGTGTCTGAACAAATCTTACAAAGGACACATTTCACAAAGAAGAGATTTCTTTAATCCTATAAAGTAAGATACTTACTTGTCTACTTGAAAGATGAAAGACAGATCGGTGACACTGTTTGGATTTAAATATAATAAATGCACTCGTAGCTCCGGTGTATTTTACATATTCCAGTAGGTTTATTCTATTCCCTTCGATGGAATATTCCGTTTTCATGTTCTTTTCCAAGTTGGTCCAGGTCCCCTATGTTAAATAAATCAACTGCCTCTTTGCCAGGCAGCTCATTATAGGCGAGCATATCTAGACTAATTACTAACAAGTTTTTCCTCGCGTTGGTCCGGGCTACTTTGCAGAATAGACCATCTGCCTCCCTGCCAGGCAGCTCGTAAAAGGCAAGCTTAGGCTTACCGTCACCACCACCGTGACATATGACTAGGTGGCAGAGTTTCGCAGCGACTCGTCCGGATTGGTGCCACCACCTTACCTATTCCTGACGCCATAACGTCATGACGTGTTTCGGTTTGGAGGGTAAGGTAGCCGGTAAACTTACTTTTGCTCGAGGCCTTCCATCCTGGCCTAAGGTTGGCAACGCACCATTACCACCTTTGGTGGTCTCTAGGCGGCGTGAATTTCTTACCATCAGGAAATACGTCTGCTTGTTTGCCTTCCATTATCATAAAAAAACAAGTATATGTTTGTTACTGGTAGTATAGTGCTATACAGTAACGTGCTAGGGTTGGATTCCTCGCCCTACTTATTATGTACGGTAGTAAACAGACTTAAACTCCAGCTACAATACAGCGATGTGTCAATGTTAATGGTGTTTATAGGCGACGGTAATATGTTACCATCAATTCTCTTCAGTGTTTGTTTTATTGCAACCGCCACTTGTTGAACATGTGGGAGGCCTAGTATGGTATCTTTAAAAAATAATGCAATAATTATGATTTAAAAGTTCCGAAACTTCAATTTCAAATTATGGAATGATACATTATATTTTTGGGATAGAGAACATGTAGTTCACAAATTATAAAGAACTAGCTGCTACCTGCGGCTTCGCCCGCATTTTCACAGAAACCCGGTGTGCGATCGGGATTAAAAATAGCCTATATGTTAATCCAGGTCACAATGTATCTGTCTTCCAAATTTCAGACAAATCCGTTCAGTCACTCGAGCGTGAAAGAGTAACAAACATCCATACATCCATACTTACAAACTTTCGCATTTATAATATTAATAGGATAATAGGATTATGTACAAGGTGTAGTTCTCTTACAAGTCTGTGGAATAGAGATAAGTTCTTCCACTCGCGGCTTTAGCAAATGGCTGTTACGACAAACGGGCACTGAAACGTTAATCTCGAAAGTCGTGTACTACTACTCTGTCATAAGTGTTATATACCTTACATAAAATAAG
This sequence comes from Calephelis virginiensis, assembly GCA_002245475.1. Lineage (NCBI taxonomy): Eukaryota > Metazoa > Arthropoda > Insecta > Lepidoptera > Riodinidae > Calephelis > Calephelis virginiensis. The sequence continues at coordinate 125,276 of NJDC01016869.1, forward strand.
ATGCATAGCGTCGCGCCAAAATTCTTACGGAGTAGGCAGTGAGTATCAAGCTTAAATATCATGATCTTTGCAGATCTGCTTAGTTAACTCGACATTCGTAATTCTTTTTATACAAATACTTATATTTTAGAGACTCTCGACACTTTTGACACCAAAACAAACAAAACGGCCGCATTTTCGCATTTGTCAAAATTAAAAATGTCATTACTTCCAAATGATTTATCAACGGAGCATGTCCTTTTTCATTTTTAGACCAACACTATCTTTCAATCTTACTCTCTCTCGGATCCCATTGTTCCGAATGTTATTAGAGCGCGTAGCCCGACAGAGTTTTCGCAGCGTTCTCAATTTGAACGCATTTATCCTATTTTCGTGCTTTTTCTGACACACCCAACTCTTGCTTCCGTAAAACGTTGGGATGAAATAAAATATCTACATATTTATTTTTTAATTTTTTATTGTATAACATGTAATATACAAAATGAAAAAAATGATAAAAGAAAATGCACTAATATATATAACAATATATGTAGCACTACACAAAACTAAACTAATATATATATATATAATATAATAGCAATCCTTTTTTACTTCTTTTTTTAACTAATAGCGATAGCTGAAAACAATATTATTTGCCGAGCACCCAGGAAAGACAGGAAAAGATAAAAATAAGAGTTCGTATCTTTGTAACTATATATGTATATATGAGATTCATACAACGTTAAGGAAGATTCTAAGGACGGCAGATTAACTATCGAATTTTGTAGATGGCGGATTAAGTTTGTTATGTAGTTATAGATAGTAATAAAATAAATAAAGTTGTAAAGCTACCGTGTTGAAACGTATGGCTTAAACATAAATACTGCTCGGTAAAAGCGTATTAATTTCCCGAACTAAGAGGTTTGCTTCTTGTACACGTATTTGTCGGGATTACTGTTGAGAATTCTCCCTTTAGTTGTATTTTTAGAGGAATATAACTCCGACATTTTAGAGCGATGTGGATTAGGAAGCTTGCAGTTATGTGGACCATTTTGTTTCTAGAGACCCTGCAACTATTTTTTCAGAATCAATTAGTTTTATAAAACTTGTTAGAAAGTTTATAGAATTGTCGACAGGAACACAACAGTAGCGGTCAAACCTATATATCGTGTAGCCAGGATACGTTTCGACCATGTCAGCCTTTAAACAAAAATATACGCATCCAAATCGGTACATCAGTTTAAAGGTTATAATGTCACACACACACAAACACACACACAGACATACACACACAAACACACACACACACAAACACACACACAAACACACACATGTACACACACACTCACTCACACACACACACACACACACACACACACACACACAACACAGTCTGACAAAACTTGAATCAAAATATATAGTATTTTTTTATTAAAAATAACATTAAATCAGACGTTCACTGGTGGTTAGATAGTATCTACTAGAGTAGATCTAATGGCAAGGAAATGTGTGCAAGTTAACTACTACTAACCTGTACCCCAGAATCGAACACGACAATGGCGAGCACTAACAAAGGCGGTGATACCAATCCGGATTAGTTATGACTTGCTAAACAAGTGACATAATTCAGTCACTTAAATGAATAGACCAGATAGTGTCGCTACGTCCCAATGCCAACAAAACAAGTTGGGGCTTTTAAAATCTTCACTGGCAAAACCAGCCTGTACCACACAAACTGTTAAATCATTAATATTATCGATAAAACCTCTGGCCTTGAGAATTATCGATATCAATACCATTTCGAGGAGTGGGTCAGGTGGAGCGCGTGTCATAAGTCTATAAAGGTACGTGAGTTATACCACCATTCCCTCATACGAAAAGCTAATATTTTCGTAACTCGCTATTACAGGAATGTATGGGCGCCTTTGTAGCCTTATTTATTCTGCCAAGAACAATGCTCCAATATCCATTTCCATTACCTAAAGAAAGCGATGCGAATGTTTTCCTTAGAGACGTCGGTTGCCAGTCGTATCCTGTGAGAGCTGAGAGCTGAAAACGTGTTTGGGACTTTGTTCTATGTCTCGTATCTTACGTACACTGGTATACTTTATGGTCTACTAAAATAAATCTACTTAGTTATAATGGATGTTTTAGCTAGTTTGTTTGATAAATACTGCTGAAAATTGTACGGCATACAAGCACATCGATTTCGTGATGGATGTGTGCTCGTTATTGTCATATTCCTAATTGAATTAAAACCGCCTTTCAATTCAAAAACCTTTATTAACACATGGGTTAGGAGTTTATCAGAAGCTCCATTAACGTCGCCTCTGTGGTCTAGCATTTCTGTTGTTGGACTTGACTGCCTGATGTCCCAGGTTCGAATCCCGGGTCGGGCAACAAAAGAAAATTTCTTTTTGTTGCAAGACCCGGGGACAACAAAATAAACGATTAAACTAATAACAAAACATAAAACAAAACAAAAACAACTAATAAAAAAAACGTTGCTCGGAATTGGATATGTGTCCGGTTGACCATAGGCTTGCCACCTATCACATTGTGAGACTTAGTGCCTTCGGCTAGTCGTGGGTGCCTGGTTGTACCTCTGCCTACCTCTTCGGGGATATGGGCATGAAGATACTTTACTTCCATTAACATCTTAACTATATTGCGAACATAATGCCCACCACATACGGAATTTTGCAATTTTCGAACGCAACAAATCTAAACAAATTCAAATTTTTCAGTACGGAATTAAAGTGGATTAAATGGGAATATATATTTTGTTTCGGAATTTCAAAACGGGGATCAGTAAAACAATTCCGAATATATGTAGCGGGCGTAAAATTATCACATCTTTGGTTACTATATTATCAGATATGTATCATTATTATTAGAAAATCCTTTTCAAAGTTTGCTAGTTCGTTTTTCAATACCATACAAAATAATTTCGAAATTATTAAGCTACTACGAGTATAACCGTTCGTCGCGCGACATCGTTATGCTCAGCCCAATCAATTTTGATATAATTTGTTGATATTACGCGAACACGCCCGCGTTACGTGTTTTAGCCTAATATAAATTTGTTATAGTCTAAGATTCAGACGTATTTGTAATGTGAAAATAGAGTCTGGTATTGATTGGTCATAGAGTTGTCCAGTACATGGAAACAAACGCAGCTGTATTTACTGCAAAATTTGTCAAGCAGCTCGGATTTTCATAAAAAAATAGATTTAGTATAAAAATAAACAGTAAAATACAGTAGTAAGTTGTGTTTGTTACACTATTTATATCTAACTCAAGAACAGCTGAACTGATTTGGTTGAAAATTAATAGGGAGGAATCTTAGAACTAGGAGAAGGGCATATGTTACTTTTTATCCCCTTCGACTGTGAGGAAATTAAGAAAAACAAAATTTTGATTTTTCTCATACAAACTGAACGGGCGGATCGAAGTCGGAGGAGCTAGTAATGTATAAAACAAAGTAGGGTAAGCTACACCAGCTACGAATTAATAACATTTCACATAAATTGAAAATAAAATACAAATGAGTAAGTGTGAACAAGTGTATTAGATTTTCGATGCTTAATGTTAGGCAAGTAGATACCAATGTGCAACTCAATGAATCTTGCTGGACCTAGTTAGGTCCACTGTTTTCTTAGGTGTTGCGATTGACAAGAGGAAGAGGAAATCCGAATGTATTCGAAAGATATCTATATAGAGTTGATATTAGATAATTAATCATTTCGCTTAAATTTAGATTATGTCAGCCAATTTAAAAATAAAAGTATAAAGTGTAAAAAATGTAAAGCCGAAGCGCACATCATATTGGGTCATCATATTGAGAAGCTGACAAAAAGGTTTAGTTCAGCAACATTTGCAGTTAAAATAAGTACTTCGCCTGCCAACTACAAGTTTACACGTACCTAAAATATCCAGCGTTCAGTTGCTTACTACGAGTGTATTCGTAAATACTCAACGGACTGTTCACACTAAAATTGAATTGGCGCTACAAAGAGGGCAGTTCCATATTATTTGGCAGTGTAAATAAAAGATGTGTTTGATAAATTGAAAAGTTTTATATATTTTTGAAGTGAAACTTATTTAACGGCGTTGCGCACTTTTTTGGAATGGGTAAAAACTTCTAAACTCGCGTCAGGACACGTAACCTGATTGAAAATTCGTAAAACGGCGAATAAGACGGCGGCGCAAAAGATGTGCAATAGCGCAATAAATGAGTATTCTATTCTACCACATAAATGATAGTACTTTCATACTGATAATTAAAGCAATTCGTGCAAAATTATTCCCGAGCAACTTGTTTTTAGAAAATTGGAATACCCACATTTTCTTTTTGTTGCCGGACCCGGGAATGGAACCCGGGACCTCATAAAGTCAAGTCCAACACCTGGACCGCTAGACCACAGATGTCATTTTAGGTTCTATTGAACACAGGACTAGCGGATTTTAAACATTAAGTTATAAATAAATTCATGGAATCCGATTTCCGATCCGATGGATATTGTAGTAAACAATTAATTTATTTTATCGGATAATTCGGAAAGTAATTGTCAATAATTCGCCAATATCACATACTCGAATCCAATTTCCAATATTGCATGAATCGAGCTTCAAGAGAAATTCTACAGATCTGCTATAATATATATAGTATATAATATAACCTGCGGTGGTTGAATAGAAAGAAACATTTATTTGAGGACTAATATGTATAGATATTACGCAATAAACAAAAAAAACAAGAATATCTACTTAATAAAAATGACGAGTTGCGCTCCGGGATACCCGGCAGAAGTGAAAACTTGAATATTAACGTTGTTCATTCTTGATATTTTAGAATGGTTAGGGAATAATTTTACACGAATTGCTTTAAATATCAGTATAAAAATACTATCATTTATGTGGTAGAATACAATATTCATTTATTTCGCTATCGCACACAAACACGACAACACGACCATTCGCGCAAGCGCCCTGCGCCGTCTTACGAATTTTCGATCAGGTCACGTGTCCTGACGCGAGTTTAGAAGATTTTACAGATTCCAAAAAAAGTGCGCAACGACGCTAAAAAAGTTGTCACTACAAAAAATTAATACATATACGTATCTAAGTATTGTAACGTTGGTATTTGAGGAGGGAATTAATAGGTTATAATTTTTATTTCAACAGTTTTAAAATATAAAATACCTAGATATAAAAAACATCACAGTGTCTCATACTATTCAGATCAGTGACGACATTTTGCCGTAACAGCTCAGCGGGGAAACACAATTTTCCAATTAACGTAATTAATTGATTTAAAACAATTTTTTCTTTCACGTAGACTGTTCGTTATTGTGTAATAACGTTTAGTATTCATTCTAGCTTCCTATGAGCTGTTGTCAGGTATTTTTCATACACACATAATTTCACGTCAAGTCCCTTTTTGGGTAGGCAAAGAGTATTGAGTGCTAAATGTCATAATTTTTGCAGGCCGACCAAGCTTCATACACATTTTTACTCTTTCATACAAACACGCCGGTTTCAAAGACTCTTTAGTTTTGACAATACCGTCAGATAACATACGAGCTATTTGGTCGTGAAATGCTTACACATCTTTATTTTTAAACGGTTTGACTGTATTAAATTCTATTCAATTAACTCTAGACGACGGGCGCGACTTTTTGCGAAACGTCAGTGGGCGCGTGTCAGCAGAGAGCATTTTGCCGCCCGTATTCTTTGACCATTTAAACTAGTAATATAGCAATTAAATATTTTTTTATTGCTAGATTTAAATAATACACCAATAATTTATAGTAAATCAACATATTTACTATACTATGCTTAAAAAAAATGTTTTACAAAAGACTTCTGGAAACTTAACATTTTAATTGACTTTTTTTTCTTATCCTACATTATGCTCTATAATACTTTAAAAAATTAAAAAAATAGTAAAAGTTATATGTTTTCTAAATTTACAAAATATGCTTTATCAAAGCAGTCGGCACACATTTATGTGCAATATTTATTGCACAGTAACTTTGAGCATCTAGAACACCCTTTGAGGGAGATATACTGCATTTGTCCTCCTTCTTTATCTTTGTTTGGCTGGTACAAAGCGAGCATCATGTTCCCTCAAAGGAATATTTGAAGTATGTATAAACATATATTCCTATGTCATATCTTGCTTGACAAGTTCCATGGAAAAATCTTTTAAATACTCGTGGCGTAGTATCAAATGATCATTATTGGCTTTAAATATAATTTGAACGTTTATAGTGGCTATATTCATCATTGTAAAAATAACCTCATTGGCCAGAATATTCTTTCTTCATTTGGTTAAAACGTCAACACTACCTTTATTTCTATCATAAATATGTAGAATTTATTTTTTTATTTTTACGTTTTATGTAACATGGTCTTTCCATAATCAGTAAGCAACTGATCAGCAAGAGGTATCGAAGCAAAGAAGTTATCCGTTAGTGCTCACTATGACGACTAGATCGATAACTATCATTTACATTTTCATTAATAAATTTTTATCCAACATCTTCAAAACCAGATATTTCCTCTAGCCAAGACACAATTTGATAGTCAATTTTGTTATTCTTATATATTATTATCAATAGAAATGATTGAAACCTAAGGCAACATTGTTTTATTTTTAATTTTACCTTTTAAATGCATCACAATTAATATAGTCTTCATTTCAAGTTTGCAAAAATACCAAACATAATATTGCCTACGTGAGTAGATGCGCGGTGAGCAATCTTCCGCTTGGCGACACCTGATGATAAAAACCTTTTACTCAAGCAGTCCCTCGCGCACTGATGGCATCCAGCCTTCCGGCACGCGTAGCTAAATAGAGTGGATGTAGCTACTAAAAAGTGCAACCCTATGGACAGTAAGTGGTACGCCTGCAAGGGATGACCAATTTTGTTAATTATTTTCTTGTTGTGTTTCATGTCAGGAGAAAGTTCTTATGAAAAAAAATAGAGAAAATTGCAGGGAATATGGAATATAGTTAATCTGTTTACGTCAAGCGATACGAATTTCGTAAGGTCAGCTAGTTAAAAATAAATTCATAAAGTTTATCTTTGGACTGGCATGACCTGCAGGGTAAAAGTCCCTTATAATTTAGATTAAAAAAAAAAAGTTTATCTTTTTGGATGCGTAAATCTTATAGAATTTCTGATCTTTACTAAACTATGGATTACTCTCATCATGAGATAAAACGTTATGTAGGGTAACAGCGGATAAACCACTTGACACTGCCTTTATACAGTCGAAGGATTTAAACATACAATATCTCCACTGTTGAAAACTGCAATATCCTTTAGCAGATCTAAAAGCAATATCTCGAGTGTTCCAAGAGATCTTATTGAGAGGACCGGACCAAAGACTTGGAAAATCTCCAACCGAGCCACGATTATTGAATATAATAAATAAAATACATTTATTTCACATTATGGTGAAGATATGAGGTAACTGAAATCTGTTGGAAAATTTTTCCAGCATTT
>NJDC01016869.1:132923-175138 GCA_002245475.1 Calephelis virginiensis
ACGTGACGGGGCCTCCGGCGAAGCGGAGGTGGGTCCGTCTCGGGGACATAATCGTTGGCTGCTGCCATCAGAGGGTTCGGGTGATTTTCTAACTTAGAAAAATATGTTTTGGAGAGTACTTGAAAGTGCTTCGCTAGGCTAGGCAATTCAAAGTCTCCATGTAAATCTACGTTGCGCATGTACCACGGTGCGCCGGTGGCTACTCTGGAGGTACTCTGGAACGGCAGCAACTATCCTCTTCTTAATCCAATATGTTGAATGTGCACCCACATCGTAGTGTTACAACGGTTTTATATCGTAACAGTTGTAACGGTCGTTTGCAAAAGCGCGCCAAATCGGTAGCGCGGTCGGTAATGAGCGCGCGCTACAAATGACGAATGACGCTAGCCACTTGACCAACGAGGCAAAATAAACGCAACCTAGTTTATTTTTCTCCGGCATCGGCTACCTACTTTGCGATTTAAATTTCTCACAGAACTAATTTTTTGATTTTTTGTTCAGTCTCCCAATTTATTTGAAGCTAGCGTTCCCGGAGAACTTTGTTCCAACCGTTTTGTTTGTGAAAACTAAAAATGTTGTTTCGTCTAGATTCCTCGCAGTTTTACCCGTTTTATTTATCTTTTAAACCTTCACTGTACTTGCACAAACAATTAATAATCAAATTGATCTATCTGTTCTCTCGTTTAAGCGAGACTAACGAACAGTTTTCCCCTTGTTGGTCTGGGTTACTTTGCAGAATAGACCGTCTGCCTTTCTGCCAAGCAGCTCATAAAAGGCGAGCATAGGCTTACTTTCACGAACAGCGTGACATCCTACTAGGTGGTAGAGGTTCGCAGCAACTCGCCCGGATTGGTACCCTGCCTTGCCTATTACTGCCGCCATAACGTCAGTGCTTGCCATTGATATTCCGTTTTGAAGAGTAAAGTATCCGGTAAACTTACTTTTGCTCGAGGCCTAACATCCTAGCCTCAGGTTTGCAACGCACCATTACCGCCTTTGGTGTCTCTAGGCAGCCTGAATTTCTCACCATCAGGAAATTTGTCTGCTTGTTTGCCTTCCAATATCAAACAAAACTTTGCAAATGTTGCAGAAATGACGGGGCACCCTAAGTCTGTTGTTTGTATATTTATATCGAAATGTCATAAGTAATTAAAAAAATGCTATGTTCGTTTTTCCGTCTAGTATTATCGTTAAAAAAGCAGCATATGTCTTGAAATTCGGTCGATCAAAGTTTTTAGGCACCTTTCATAAGCTTAGATTAAAGTAATTTATTTTGGCCGAAGTCTGTAAGATTAGCAAACAATTACAGTCATGCGTGAAGTTTGTCCTTAATAGGACCTACTCCTAAAAAAGGGACAACATAAATATCAAAATTATCTAGTAGCTAAGATTCCACAGTAGTAGAATATCTTATTGCGGTTGGTAGGTGTTGTTTGTAATATTTTTGTGTAAGTACTTAATTTTGCCATAAATGTAGGATGATTCCTTTTTGAAAACAGGGCTAATTGGTAGGTCTTAGGATAAGTGTCAACATACTTATGTGCGTTTTCTACTTCACGACCCGCTTCGTTGTTCCAGCGGTTAGCGTCCAAACCGTCAGGTTCGATTCCCGACGGGAATTTTATTTGCATATTAGCTGATCTGGCGATCTTAGTATCGCTTAAAAATAGCATCTACTAGTAGTTGGTAAGGGAAAAACTTAAGTGTTGTTTTTCTTATTTTACCTGGTTTTTACTCCTTTTTATTTTTATTTTATTCCACGCCAATTACCAACGCATTAAGGTGATGGGGGACATAAAAAGGCAAGATGATAATACCAATTCGATCGAGTTGTCGCAGAACTCTACTTTTTTCATAACTATTCGTAGGTAACTCTCAACAACTTGAAGAAAGTTTGTCACCTATTTTACGTTGAGGGTCTGGATAAGCTCTAATTTTGCTAATGCAGCTCTTCCAGAACTTCCTCCAGGAGTAACTTTAGACATACAAAATATTTGTTTGTGACAACCATGCATTTGATAACGTAAGCGTCTGCTTCTTCTGTCTTCTTAAAGGCTCTGCAAGTATAACTGCCAGAAACATTTTTGACAAGGGACCTTGTTTGTAATCGTTCCGCTAATGAAACAGATGTATCTTCTACTGAAACTAAAAATCTACCAACTAGTAACAATCACGGTGTTTTTACTTTCTTTCTTTAATATTTGGCCGTAGCGTTAGCATTTGTCATTTGTCAAGTTAAAATTAAATCTACATCAAGTTACCCGGGTAATCGGGTTCAAATTAATCATGAGTCATGAAAGAAAGTCATGTCAGGGTCTTAAGTAAAGAGTTGACATCATTACTCCAGCTCATGTAATGAGATTCGTCGGCAATGAGAAAATAGACGATATACTCATGTCTTCACAGTATTTCACTGAGCTATATTGCACAAAATGCCACAAAAATTGACTAATTTTACCCAATATGAACAGGAAATTCAAATATTCTCTCTTTTTCTCTTCTCGTCTTTTGGGCCAAAACTCCCAGTCACTATGTCAGAGATAAACATAATAATTAATAAATAATAAAGCTCGCCTTATGATTTGCTGAACTTCTATATTCTAAAAGGGAACTCTAGATTTATAGGAATAGAACTAGCTTATAATGTATAATAGTTAAGCGTTAATTAGTTTATAGAAATAGTAATTGTTAATTGAATATCAAATTAATTTAGCATTTCAGCAACCATCACATGTATTTCTGGTTTTATCTGAACATTTAATCTAGCACGTGAAACGATATCCCTCGGCCTCGTCTCTCGATGCTTGACTTCGAAGATTACATTAATTAATCCCTTCAAAACAACATTTAACTTTATTTAATAAGTTAGCTGTTTGGGTGGAAGCGAAAGTTATGAGTACGCAATATTAGGTTACTTAATTACTTACTCTTACTGATTTGAAAAGTAATTTTAACTTTTTACACTCTATCAAATCGTGAGAAGACCTAGCAAGATAACATTTTTATATATCGGCCTATATATAATATATAAAAAAGATATTTCGGCCTAGTTGCATAGGTCGTGCAACTAGGCCAAATTATCGACAAATAAAATAAAAAGAGATCGTGAGTATCCCGTATAAATAATTAAAAATGTTATTAATTCGCGACGATTTAAGTTTAAAATCTTATCTAGCAAGATGTTTGTATATTAGTAACATTTTAATTAATAAATGTATTAAATGAAAACTGTAGCGATGATTGAAAACATAATCGAAAAGATAACGTAACAAAAAATTGCCTAGGAAAAATTCACAATTGGCTTACCAAGTCTACAAGTTGTTCGAAAAGGGGAACTGTTATAGAGCCACGCGTAAAAAATGTTTCAAATAGGATGTTAAACTTTGAAGTTAAAAGAAAATAAATGTTCAAATGTAAAATATTACTCAGGGTTGAAAATGTGTGAAGAATTGCATTGCGAAAAAAGATAGTTTCGTCCTCTTATAAACAAAGTTTTAGAAGTTACGCGAGAAAAACTGGACGCAGTTTTTATGTAATTTTCTTATTTCGTGTACATTTTGGAATCAATTTTGGAGCATTTTATAGAATGTTAATTTAGTTAAAGTGCGGTGAAGAATTCATGAAAATTAAAGAAAAAATTCACGAATTAGTGTGTTGTGTATTTTTATGATGCCGCTAAATCTTTAACGTCGATGTAAAAATACTACCTACCGCTTTCTAAGTAGGCTATAAGGCAGGTTTTGTATGACGGATAATGACGACTTATCATGACCAATGATCAATTTTAGTGCCGATATAAATCAATAAACTAACCAAATAGCATGTGCTTATACACAAGCCAAAACACCCGCCACTTTCGCAGAACGTAGTGCCGGGAGCCTACCGGCCGGGTTCCTTTGCAGAATAGACCATCTGCCTTCCTGCTAGGCATAGGCTTACAATCACTAACACCGTGATATCTGACTAGGTGGTAGAGTTTCGCAGCGACTCACCGGGAACCGCCTTACCTATTCCTGCGCCCATAACATCATGACGAGGTCTGGTTTGGAGGGTAAGGTAGCCGGCAAACATACTTTTGCTCGAGGCCTAACATCCCGGCCACAGGTTGCCAACGCACCAATACCACCTTTGGTGTCTCTAGGCGGTGTGAATTTCTTCCCATCAGGAAATCCGTCTGCTTGTTTGCCTTCCAAGTTCCAATATCATAAAAATAATAATAATAAAAAAAAGTCAGTAGTGATCTGTCATTTTTCATTCAGAGGTAATTCCCGCTTGGTCCGCGGTAGGTACAGACGTGTAAAAATATTTTGTAACTCAAACTCTTATTTCCAATTGGAATTGAGTTTAGGAACATAACAAGTAACATTATGTTTTGGGGTAAAACTTTAAAGAGATAAACAAGAAAAGGAAAATTATGTACGTCGTGTACTATTTTATGGCAAAAGAAGCAAAGAAATGGCTTAAAAATTTAAAAGCTGTACAAAAATGTGGGTAAGCATAGGTAAATATAATAATAAATATAATATAATAAAATAAATATATAATAATTAACCTTCCATTAAATACATTTTTTTTAACATTTGCATTAAAAAAATGAGTTTGAGTTTCAATATATTTGCACACCACGATGTGGTAAGTATGGTGGTAAGCTTCAATATTTTTGTAACATATTATTGCACACATATTCCGCAAATAAATAATATTCATTTAACTACGTCTGCGCGGGAAAAACTTAAACACAAAAATACTAAAAAATAAAAAAAACAACCCTGTTTATAAACAAGCATTAATTGTTAATGCACGATCGGATATTATCCGAGGGTGGTGTCAAGAGTCTCTGAAACCGGCGTGTTTGTATGAAAAGGGTTATGAATGTGAAGGAAGCAAGACAGGATTGTCAGGATCGTAAGGTCTGGCACTCGATACTCTCTGCCTACCCCGTAAGGGACTTGGCGTGAAGATATGTATGTATGTATGCATTAATTGTTAATAAAAATATACTAACAAGTTAAAATGATTTAAACAATTCTGTCCCTCTCAAATTCTGAAAATGATCAGTTAATACCATTTATCAGTTATTACATTAAAACTTTAATCGACAATCAACCTTTTTATAATATGTTTGCCGTGCCATCAAAATTTACATCTTGTATTAAATATAAGTATAAATATGGTAATTTTATTATAATTTTTATTTACAGTTTACAACATTTCTTATTTATTACATTTATACATTTAACAAATAAAAATATCAAAAAAATAATTATAATAAACAGATTTCTACTTACGGTGGTCTCTTTTGGCTAATCCGTCAGGTGTCAGGGCGACAAACTAAGAAACTTCCGCATAATACGTGCCGTCCTACTACTGCCTTCTGAAGCTGATCCCTAACCCAGGAATGTAGCGAGAGTTTCTTTACTTTACATCTTAAAATTAATAAATAAACAAGTTAAAAATATTGTAAAATATAATTGTTAGATATATATATATATGTGTGTGTGAGCAAAATTTTAGATAATAAATAATAAATTAAATTTAAAATTCAACTACATTAAAAATTGTAATTTAGATGTTGGGTCAAACTCTTCGCTATGAGACCGTTTACGCAAACGACTACCGGGACAATTGAGTCAACAAAAATATTGGTACCCTCGTTATATAAGTCTAGGTATTTTGACAGCTTGTCCTGTTCAGCTTTCACAAGGTTAACGTCACACGGAATGGTGATGTCAATAATAAAAGCCTGGCGTTTTGACTGGTCTACCAGCACGATATCAGGCTTATTAGCGGCAATAGTCCTGTCTGTATGATATAGAGCGATCCCAATAGAGCTTGGCATGGCTGTTCTCTAGAACTGGTCCAGTGTGTACTTGTGACATGGCACTTCAGACAATATAAGACCGTATCGGAGAGTAAGATGCTGGTGAATAATTTTGGCTATTTGGTTATGCCTATTATTGCCTATAACGCGCTATTATCAAGACGAGAACAACCAGAAATAATATGTCGTGTATACTCACCAGGATAATAGCACACCCGACAAATGTTAACAGTGCCATCCTACATGATGTATTTCCGGTAGTTATTGGTCTTGACAACTTCGTCAGCAAGTATACCCAAACCCTCCAGCATTCCAAGGTATCTATAGGTTTCAACTTCGGATATTAGAGGCATTTTTTCCGACCCTTGCGAACTTGCTGGTTAACTGCCACGTCAATGAAGAGGAGCTCCTTTGTACCACGTGACCCAACCTTACATCCATTTTGAGCTAGATCAAAAATATTATTTGTATAAAAATGTTTGTTTAATTTTGACGTTACAATAGATCCAAATAAAATTATTTAATTTGCAATTTCCCGCCTAAAAATGTATACGTATTATGGCCTGACAAAACAGGTATAATAGTGCGCTATGAATGAATTGGGCTTACCGGAAGTCAAAACTACCAAATATATCCAACTCCACACAACAAACACACCACTAAACTGTTTTATTAACACCAACAACACACACACTACTAAAAACTCAACGTACGTTTCGCTTCGCAACCGAAGCATCATCAGGAGAATTCGACTGCACTCCACGAAGGGTAAGCAGATACTCGGGTGCGCTTTTTTTTTTGAATTACTAAATTGTTGCTAATCTCGCGATTTTTGCAACTTCACTGAGCTTTGTGGGCCGAGCAGAGTGCTCAGCTGAGACATTATTATTTAAATGCATTGGACTGTAACCTACAACGCCAGCAACAAGGGCTGTCTCCCGGAAGACCGTACCTCGACTTTGTGCTGCGTTCTGGTTACTGGGTGGACTTGATGGAGGGGTATTGGCGGCTCGTTGCTTGGCCTTAGGTGCCGGGCGCAAGATAGGTCTTCGTCGCCGAGACCGGCGGCGACGGTGTAGTGTGATGTTGTTGTATTGTGAGTTTGTTGTGTTCCAGTTTGGAGGGGGGAGTATAGCGTTCGCCGCGGTTATTGGGTCCGGGGGATCCGATAGCACGTGGCGGGGTCTTCTATGATTTAGGGGCGCATTCGTGGCCGATGTGTAGTCACACGCGGATGCTAACACCGGATTCGGGTGGGCAGCCGTTTTTTCAAAGTAACGTTCCGATAGTTCTTTGAAATGCTGAGCTATCGTGGGTAAATTGAGGTCGCGATGTAGGTCCTCGTTGTGAACGTACCACGGAGCACCTGCGGCAGTTCGCATGATCCTATTCTGGACTACTTGTAATTTATTAAGATGAGACGAGAAGTTATGCGCGAAGGCTACACTACCGTATGTATGGATCTAACACATCTTTTGTAAAGTGTCACTTTGTTACGAAGTGACATTTTACTATTTTTATTAATGAGATAGTAGAGACGGTTAAGTACGAATTTAACCTTATTTGTGACGCGCGAAATATGTTCGAACGACATATTTTTGCCTAGAGTGACCCCTAGGTATTTTGTTGTGCTGCACTTTTATCGGGGTTCTCTCGGGCGCGCATGCGACTCGCTATTTATATGATTTCGCGAGTTCGCGCGCGGGTGTGCTTTAGCGAGTGGTGTGCTTTAGTACCTTTGTTGTTGAACATGTGTAGCAGGGGTGAATTAATCACATTTGTTTATAAGTTTAACAATGTAATTGAGTCTTTGTTATTACATTTGATCATTTCTAGTTGTTCTAGTATACTTAATTTTAATTCTTTATTTTTATATTTTATACCCTTTATATTATACCGAACGGTAACTATCAAGTTACACGTTTATTTTAAAGCCATATTAAGTTGATGTTTGAGGTAAATAAAAAATTAAATACGTTTCTTTTATAATTATTTCTGTTTAACAGAAATCGGTTTTATATCATATCATACCGTGTGTTTTTTGCTTACTCGTCACATGAAATAACTTTTTTTATTTCTCTACCTATTTTCAGAGAAATGTAACCTATGTGTGTTTAAAGAAATGCCTTATCTGGTGGTTTTAAAGCGAAAAGCAAAGGTTTAAGAGGTTTAATAAGTTTGCTACAAAACATTTTGGTTGAATTTGTTGATACATAAGACATGTTTCCTTTATCAAAATTATTATTGGTCGAGTGGCTAGCGTACTCGCCTAACTGTATCGACGAATCGCGAGGCTCGGGTTCGATTCCCGATGGGGGCAGGCATTTGTGTGAAGAACATTTAGATGTCTGCATTTATGTCTGGATGTTTATTAAATGTATTCTGGTATCTATACTATATCTAGACTAACACCCACAAGCATATAATTTGCTTACTTTGGGTCTAGATTCAATTTGTGTGACTAGTCCAGTCTATATTTAACAACAATTAAAATTAATTAATACCTGATATCTCGAAGGAAAAAGGATTTTATTACCAGAATGAAAAAAAAAGTGTCTCCACGCCCATATCCCAGAAGGATTACGCAGAGGCACAACCTGGGCACCCACGACTAGCCGATGACACCAAGTCCCACAATACGATAGGTGGCAAGCCTATCGCCAACCGGACACATGTCCGATCCCGGGCAACGTTATTTTTATAAGAAAATTGCAAACACACATTTTCTAATTTTTTTTTGTTGCCCAACCCGGGGTCGACTTCAAGAAGTCAAGTCCGACGCCGGACCGTTACACCACAAAAGCGATTAAATTATATTTAGTCATCATTGTCATCATCATCAGCCGGAGGACGTCCACTGCTGGACATAGGCCTCTCAAAAATAGCGCCACAAGTAATAACAAGAGCGTATAGGAACCCCGGAATGATATCGCAGCAGCATATAATTTAATAGCAGTAAAACTGCAAAAAAACCTTGATTTCAATACGTAAGTACGTATGTACTTACGTAAAAAAGTAGTTTGTTAGTAGTTTATTTATCTGTACACCAGGTTTACTTATTTAATATAATACTTTCCTTTTACGGATTCGCTGAAAGAAATAATCTTTATTAGAGATAAGCTTGCTTTTGTACTTCGTTTTATTTGCTCTTATGTATATTTTGTAATATCGTTTGTGTTCATGAAAGAGTTAATAATATTTTTTATTATTATTTAATTCAGAGTGGGTGCTAATGCAAAATACTCGTTTTCAAATAAAGAAATTTATTTAAAATATTTCGCTTTTAACTCGGTAAGACTGGAATTCATTGAATAATATTAAAGTGGTGTCGTGGGACACCCGGTAGGAACGAAGTTCCTTCGGCTAATGTAGAATCGACACAATTCATGAGTATATACTATGCATTGGCGGGGTGGAGTGAGGGAGAAAGAGAAAGGTACTATACACTACTTGCTTGTGTGTATAACTGTCGCGCCTGCGCACGTCTCATTTAACGGTTTTTCTTAGGTTTTTACTATCACATTTTTTTCAGTTCGGTCGCGCAGCAAAATCCTATCTCCTCCAAACCTGCCGTAAGGAACTTCGTTCCAAAAATCTTCAATAACCTTTTCTCTCGGTGGTCCTAATATTCTTGATTATTTTACGATTACAATTTCAGCGTTTGCTATTTTTAACTCTCGTCAAATATTAACTTACGAAACGTTAATTTAGGCAAACATCACTAATTTGCCTAGTATCGATTTATTGACACTAGAAGAAGTAATAATAATAAATATCCCTGGACAAATCACACAAATTAAATCTAACCCCAAAGTAAGCAAATTAAATGCTTGTGTTATGGGTGTTAGTCGTCGATACTGATACATGTAAATACTTAAATAGATACCATAATAAATTTAATAAATACCCAGACCCGGAAATGCTGACATCTAAATGTTCATCACACAAATGCCTGCCCCTGATAAAAGGTCCGGTCCGGTCAAAGGTCCGAGGTTTGAGCATCCACCAAACACCACCACCAATCCACCAAATATTTAAGTAAGAGAATAGGCCCTTATTTAAATCATATCCTATTAATATTATAAATGCGAAAGTTTGTAAGTATGGATGTATGGATATTTACTCTTTCACGCTCGAATGGCTGAACGGATTTGTCTGAAATTTGGAAGACAGATAGATTGTGACCTGGATTAACATATATGCTATTTTTAATCCCGATCGCACACCGGGTTTCTGTGAAAACGCGGGCGAAGCCGCAGGTAGCAGCTAGTATATCATATTTCGTAGTTTTTTTTAAATACGTCATCATGCCTATTATAATAAAAATGTCAAGCAAGGTGCCTCTGGCTTACATAGTTTAAGACACAACAACACCACGACATATCTTTACACCAAGTTTGTTGTAGGGCAGACAGTGAGTATCGAGTGCCAAGTGTGACGGTCCTTGCTGACATGCCTAGTTTCCACCACATTCATTACTTTTTCAAACTATCACTCTTGTTTTGTAGACCCTTGATACCACCATCGGATAAAGGATGAGCTACTTGATCGTAAAAAGACGTCATATGACACTTGTGTGTTTGCCTTCGCTTCTAAAAAACAGTGATTAACATATGAAACAAACCAATGCAACAACTAGCACGTCCTTTAAATTTTCCTGTGCCGTGGCCTGACATTGTATCGGTACATTTTTCTACAAAATTTCAAAATAATTATTGTATCTCTTGTTAATGCTGCTGTAACTGTAGTTTAGTTGTGTAGTTTGTAAGTAACCAACTCAATTGTTTTGGCTTTCTTTTGGTATTTTTAGGATTTGTTTAGATATTTGAGACCATGAACGCTTTTAGCAGTATTATTTCCATGTTGCTCAATGTGCACTTATTAAAGAAAAGTCCAATGATACAATGGACTTGTCTTCACTTGGTACGACGGTAAACTTATTATATTTTTTGGTTAATTCAACACATATTTAACCGAATAAAGGAAATTCTCAATTCGATTGCATTTTTGTTTATTTTTTTTGTATGTTACGCGATTCCTCGGGCAGTAACCAACCGATTTTGATGGTGCTGTTTAAGAAGATAGATCATGATTCTGAGATGGTGCCACGTTAGTTTTATCATGATCCGGCTAGTCGTTTTTGAGTTATACTTAGTAGTGCATCAATTTTTTAATGATGAGGTTGTGAAAAATGTATGCATAATAAAGAGTAACTCGAGAACTGCTTGTAGGATGTTTATAAAATTTATGTGGGACCATTTCGGAAGAATTTACTATTGGAAAAAGAATTGACGTGGCACAAAATGAAATACTCCAATTATTTCGGTTCGTTCGCGGTTTCGGATTTCGAGTTCGCATCGGTTTTGGCAGCTTTAATGCGCTTAATTATCTTTACTGAAAACAAATGTTGTCTATTGTTTTAATGAGGGCTGAAAGGCTCTTTGTAACCGTGGGTCCACTAAAGAAGTTTTAGCCTTGGCCTTAGTCAATAAAAAAAAGTATCTTCACTCCCGTAAACACGCCTTCGCCAACATTTTCTACAAATCAACCCTCTTTCTTTCTTATTTTCTGAAGATATGTTGTGGTCTTTGTTTTGTAATACCCACCTCAAAAATCTATTGTTTTTTATATATATAATAAAATAAATAAATATTCCTGGACAAGTTTCATAAATTGAATCTAACCCCAAAGTAAGCAAATTATATGCTTGTGTAATAGGTGAGAGTCATCGACATCAATATATAGAAATACTTATAGATACTTGAATAATTTTAATAAACACCCAGACCCGGAAATACAGATATCTAAATGTTCATCACCCAAATGCCTGCCCCCGTCGGAAATCGAACCAGAGCCTCACGGTTGGTCGGTGTAGTTAGGCGTGTACGCTAGCCACTCGACCAACGAGGCAGGACCTGATAACTTTTGTACATAACTCAACTTGATCACCGACAGCAAGGAATTTGTTCTGCTACTTTTGCTTATAAAATAGTCAGGCTCATCAATGGAGACATTTCAAATTTAATGATTTACTTAGACAAATTGAATTTGTAGAATTCATAATAAGATCATTGTTTAGATTATGGAAGCTTAAAACAAAAATATTAAATCTAACAAGATCCAGTTCTAATTCAAATATCTATTTGCATTACAAAACAGATCCCTCCTTTTCGAGCTCAATGTCAGGAGAGAAAATTTGTCGGACAGATACTTACGGAATTTTTATTTAATAAATCAAAAAGAGTGGAGTGTTTCGTTTCGTTTAAATAATATTTTTTGTATAAATCAGTATTTGGCTATCTACAATCGTTTTAGTACATATAAAATACTAACATGTAGTTTCACCGGTTCTTTTTCAAAGTGGATAGGAATATGGCGGGATTATAGTTGTTATCATCATAGTGTGTTTAGAGTAAAATTGAATGAGTTTATTGTTTGTTATAGTGTCCGACCGAACTTTCGGTTTCGGTCAGTTTCGGTGGCAGTTTCGTTTTCGGCATAAAATTGACCGAAACTTTTGCCGAAACCGAAACTGTTTCGGAAGTTGTAGAGCGCGTTCGTCTAGCTTCGTTTCGCGCAGCAACATGGGCGGAACCAAAATGAGAGTAGCACTGTCCCAATAATTGTAATCTAGATATCCTAAATATGTGATTTAATTATCCTACCATTGTTATCTCTTTTTGTTAAGACTGAAACTAATTAGTATAATAGTCATTTTAAAAATAATTATCATTTTTTATATAAGAGTAAAATAGACTAATGATTCTTCTAAGAACAAGTATAAACCTAAGTAACTAATTAGTAACAAGTAGTAAGGTGCTAACTAATAACATTTCAAAATACGATTACTTATTTGGAAATGAAACAGTGTCAATTAGTGATTTGATTGTTGATAATTGATAAGCTATAAATAATTTGCTATAAGAACGTAATTTTGAAAAAATAAGATAGCAGTATTTCTTTGAATTACATTAATAAATTATTGTAACAAAGGAAAACTGCAGTGTTTTATTTAATGTACCTAAACAAATGAAGACAAATTTAAAAAATATATCAACATTTGGCTATTTGACGGTATTTTGATAAGGTTTCGGTTTCGGTCGAAACAGAACCACGACCGAAGTTTCGGTTTTGTTTCGGTCGGACCCTAGTTCGTTATGAAATATTGCAATTTTATTAAATATAAATAAATAATTATCAGCGTCGTATTTTACAGACTGTAATAAATCACTTTCTATTTGACTGTAATACACAAATGGCTGTCTTATCGCCAACAATGTCTACAAATCAAATTTTCTTACTCAGGAAACTACAATATTTAAGTTATAGCAGTACTATTTAAATTATGCGCTTCGGCTATATTCTTCAAGCTTCGGAAATCCGAATGTATTGTAAAGATATCTAAATAGAGTTGTTATTACACATAATTAATCATTTTGCTTAAATTTAGATAAGTTAAGCCAATTTAAAAATAAAAGTATAAAGTGTGAAAAGAATAAAAAGTGTAAAGCCGAAGCGCATAATTTAAATAGTAGCACTGTACTTACTTATCCCATGGCAACCTGAAAAAGAAGCCTATGTCCCTCACAGCCCCAGAACTAACTTTAAACATACGAAATATACCACAACTACACTTCTTTGTGATATGAAAGAAGGATAAAGAGATACACATTAATATGAATAATAAAATAGATATACTTAGATATACGTCAATACTTACTATATATGTGTTAAACAAATAAAAATAATAAAATTATATGTTTACTGGCATACAGCGGTCCTATAATTCCTTGAGTCATCATGATAGGAAACAACCTTATGTCATTTTAAGGTTCATTTTGTGTATCTGTGCCAATTTTGCCAAGATTGGTTCAGGCATGATTGATAAATTTCAATAACTCTCAAAAATCTAAAAATCACAATTCATTCAACGATTATTGGTTGGGATTACTAAATGGCGACGTTAAGGATGAGAGAATTCCTTTGCCGGCTAATTAAATATTGTAACAATTTAGATATGTGGCAATTGAACTCCGCCAGAGGTGACAGATTCCTACAACGACTCGTTTGGATTGTTCTTGCCGCCAAAAAGTTAGTTACTATAGCCGTGTTTTGACTAACGAAACTTTTTTAACTTACCTAGCCTTACTAGGCACCGTTACCATCGGTTTTTATACCCAATGTGTATTTTCTAACTTTCTGCTTGTATGCTTTCCAGCCGTACACAATAGTAAAAATCGCATCGAAATCGTAGAAGTTGTAATACCATTTACAGATTCATCATATTGGTCTACCTACCCTCTTTTTTCATCAGGTTTAAAAAGTGTAGGCGACAAATCCCAAATATAGCGCTACATGAACTCTTCCAAACAAGGCACTTTAGCGATTAGAAATTGCTAAAAATACAAACAGATCGTGTAACACAGTATAGAATAACAACAGTGTATGTTGTACTGTTTTGTTAGGACGATTTATTTAGGAACATGAGTCTATCCAAACGCCAACCGCTAATCCCCATACTCTTTTTGGACACAAAAACTTCCTATTGTAAAGATAGGGATTTGTTTTATAACCGAATTAGCTAAGTTTTCTTATCAAAGACCAATGAATACATCATTACAAAACTTGTGACTTTGTGACTTTTTTATATAGAAAGGCAAACAAGCAGACGGATTTCCTGATGGTAAGAAATTCACGCTGCCTACAGACACCAAAGGTGATGATGGTGCATTGCCAACCTGAGGCTGGGTAATAGGTCTCGAGCAAAAGTAAGTTTACCGTCTACCATATCCTCCAAACCGGAACAGATCAACAGCAACCAATCCAAAAGCCAATCCGGGCGAGTCGCTGCAAAACTCTAACAACTAGTCAGATGTTACGGTGTTAGTGACGGTAAGCTTATGCTCGCCTCTTACGAGCTGTTTGGCAGGAAGGAAGATAGTTTATTCTGCAAAGGAACCCGGACCAACACGGAGAAAAAAGTAAGAAGAAGTATCAGGCCGTATCCCCATAGAGGTAGGGCATTCCACACTAGATCGACAATATCAAAGGTGGCAAGCCTAACATCGCAACCGGACAAAAATCCAACACCGAGCAACGTTGTTTTTATAAGGAAATTGAAAAAACACAATTTACTTTTATTGCCCGAGCCGAGGGTCGAAACTAGGAGCTCATGACGTCAAGTCCAACACCGGACGCTAGACCACTGAAACGAGGGTTTTTGATTTATGCTTATTATTCTGTGGTGTGCGTGGTTAAGTTCTTGAGCACTCACTTTTTAATAATCATTAAATCTGATGACTTGCCCAGGTTTGGTACAACAGCCCTGCCGTCTTATTATTATTGGTTGCTACTACTGTGTACCGGTCTGTAGGATAGGGTAGCCGGTATACTTACTTACTTATTATTGCGACGCTCAGTTACGACCTTTGCTGTGTATAAGTGACACATATTTATTACCAACAGGAAATTTGTTTGCGTTCCATATCATGACAAAAATATCGACTGGCTTAGGCAATATATCTATATGTTTTTTAGACATTTAATAGTAAATTTTTCTGCGTAGTTTAATCGAAAGTCCCATTAAGATCTGTGACGTTCCTTGGCACTTAAACTCTGTTTGTATGTAACATTAGTCAATTTATAATGATTTTTCACGAAACGCCAAAATTTTATCTTTTAATGACTCTTCTACAAAGTTAAAAAATGTCATATAATTACCCCGTCAATATGTTTAGGTACACTCGACCGCCTCGTTGTTTATGGGCTAGCGTACATGTTTATTTACTGACTGACCTTTTTCGGTGCTCGGATTTAGATCCCAAATGCCTACCGCATTTGCGTGATCTTAGGATTTATGGGTCAGTGTATTTATCAAATTTATTTCGGTATTTTTATGTAAGTTACAAACGTATTGGTAAACATATATTGGGGTATTTTCTAAAAATATTTTCTGGTCCACTGGTCTGGCGTCTGACTTGAATTCTGGAGGTCCTGGGTTGATAACCTGGTCGGGCAGCAAAAAAAAGAAAATGTGTATTTTAAATTTTCTAATAACAATAACATTGCCCAGGATAGGATATGTCCCCAGTTCCCTCATTGTCAAACTGAGTGTGTTCGGCTAGTCACGGATGTCTTAGTTGTGCTTCTGCATACCTCTTCGGGGATATCGGCTTGAAGTTATTGTTTAAAATTAATATTTATCGTTGAGAGCAGTTTAAGTTTTAATATCTTTCAGATTTACAAAAAACGAAGGGAAAGTATTTTCCACAAGGAACTATCCCAGATCGGTGAACACATCGGTGATAAAATATTTTGTACTTATGCATTGCAAGGTGTTATGGGTCTTAATACTTACCTAGGTGTTTTTGTTATCTATGAAAATAGGCACACTACTGCTACAATATTCTATGAGATCGAAAAACGATTCCTATTTAAATGAAAATGTCATGAAAAAATGTAGATAATATGCCTGCCTTGTAACGCGTAAGAGATCATAGGTTAAATATGAATAAATGAATGAATGAATGAACTCTTTATTGTGCACAATTAAACTTATTACAAAATGGTACAACTAAGTATTAAAAAGAGTTATTATAGTACACAAAAGCCATTACCAATAAGACCACTGGCGTAGGGCTGGCAGGTATAGAAAAGGCGAGATTGCACCAGTTCGGATGAGATACACAAAATTTTAACAAGTATTTAGTAGAGACTAGCTGACCCGGTGAAATTCGTTCACTTGGCACTCGATACTCTCTGCCGATCATGTAGGTAAACGACTACGGTTAAGCTTATTTTCTAATGCATAGGAATATGAATATAAATAGAAAATAAATATGAGATTAATTGCTCCTCATACCAATCTCTTACTAGTAATAATGTGTGATATAATAATAAATTTGTATAGAATAAGGAAAAAAAGACAGCCCGCTGAGTTTCTTGCCGGATCTGCTCAGTGTGTGGCCGCGTTCCGATCCCGTGGTAGTTTTTAGTATTATATAGACTCGTCACAAGTGCCTCTTGTAAGGTGAATGTCAATAAAATATTTTCTTTTATATTCTATTCTATGCTTTAAAAGCTATCAATGTAAGCTTTTCTTTTACTAGTGTCAGTGAAAGCTCTTTAAAAGTTTTTTTTATTTTTAAATACTAAGCACATGACTTACCTATCAAAGGACTTACTTACCACTTTACTGTGAGGCCTCAGAAAAGGATAATATTTCAACGCTGAACGGTGACTTTGTTGTTGTACAATAATAATGCTTTTGCTCTCATTGGAATTAGAAAATAATTTATTTTACATAGAACATAAAAAGCACTTGTGATGTGTCTATATAATACTAAAATCTACCACCGGATTAGAACGTGGCCACATACTAACGAACGAGGTCGCCTCTGCGGTCTAGCGGTTCAGGTGTTGGAATTGACTGCATGAGGTCCCGGGTTCGAATCCCGGGCCGGGCAACAAAAGAAAATTTGGATTTTCCCATATTCTAACAAAAGAAATGTTACTCGGGATCGGATATGTGCCCAATTGGCGATAGATTGGCCACCTATCACATTGAGAGACTTAGTGTCTTCGGTTAGTCGTGGGTGCCCTGGTTGCGCCTCTGCCTACGGCTTCAGAGGTATGGGCGTGAAGGTATTTTCAATGTGATAGGTGGCAAGCCTATTGCCAACCGCGCACTTATCCATTCCTAACACATTATACCTACGTTATATTTATAAGATATTGGCACAAGGAGCAATTAATCCCAAATACTCCTATCTACTAAATATTCAGCAAGCTTTAACTACCTATTTTCATATAATCTTAATTTAGTCCATTTTTCAAATTTATTAATTAGTCTTGGAAGGTCTTTTATTCAAATGGGAAGTTTATTGTAAAACCGTATACCCATAAAATAATGACTTATCCTATGGAGACGACACACAAGCACAGCAAGATTATTTTTATTCATTGTATTGACATGGTGTACATCACAATTTCTTTTAAATGAACATACATTGTCTGTGGACATACATTGAATTATCAAAGATAAACTGGGATGTCACAGTAAGAATTTTGATTTCTTTGAACATTTCTCTCTCAGGGAAACTCTTATATAGTAGCCGCTTTTTTGTAGCTATCGGAACATAGTCGGGCTAAATATGAATTGCGATGGTTAATCGTAACCAACCACAATCAATAAGTTTTTAACTGTATTTAAAACATTTTTGAGCGTACTTATCGCTGACACAATAACATACTCATATATTATCCTACTAAGATATTTTAATAATTATAATTGTACCTGTTTTTTTTTTACACACTTTATTAGTATATTTTTATTTATTCGTTCTAAGTATAGCTATAGTTAATTGTTTTGTACACGATGCCTTCCATTTTATTTTCACAGCTGAATTTTTTTTTTGGGTTGGCTGGAAGAAATTTCTTTAGATAGAGATAAGCTCGCCTTTTGTGCATTTTTAACTTCTCGTGTATTTTGTGTATTTTAGTTTTTGTGTGCAATAAAGTGTTAAATAAATAAAAATTTTACATGAGATTAGTTGAATTGATAAACACATTATTGAAATACGTTTTATTGTGCATTTATTTTAGAATCTCGTTCAATTAGACTGCTTGTAACGCCTAAAATTATATTTGACAAGACATTGCATATTTCTACAAGATATATATAAACGTTATAAACTAGACCCCAAAGTGCATACTTTGAGTTCTGAGACCTAATAACCTTATGGTACTTATGGTATCTACATTTACATGCATAGCCTCTGAACGCCATTTTTTCATAATCTGAATTTTTTTTCAGTTTTTCACAAACATTATAAACAAATTAAAAACAAAGTTTATGCAAATTTACTGCACTCTAAATTCATTTAATATGAAATATAGCAAATAGCCAAACGTTGTCGCAGAAACTTGAATATCTTCGCAATTTAATGACACACAAAGGGTTATAAAGATTTTGGCTTACCTACTGTTCGGCAATTTGGCTTTTTTTCAAAATTGCGTTCACTGATAATTCTTTCAAAAATGCATAGCTAATACAAATAAAAAATATTCTTAGAAAAAAACTCGTTAAAAACAACTACAGTTTAACTATTAAAGGTTACGACTGTAGGGGTTCAGACAGGTTTACTAAGTTACAACTTTGGGAGCTCATATCTTCGAAATGTGACAGTTTACGCGTTATTGTCTCAGATTACTTTTTGTTTGTATTGATGTTAGCTATCCATTTTTGAAAGAATTATTAGTGAACGTGATTTTGAAAAAAAAACAAAGAGGCGGACAGTAGGTAAGCCAGGCTTCATACAAAAATCTTTAAGGCTCTTTCATTGAGACATACACAATTATCATCCGCCATACACAAATTTAGGAACCTATATATATTGTCCAACATCCACAGAAAAAATAAGCTTTTAAAGACTAACTCCCTAATGACTTGATGCACAAATGTTTATTTGCTAAACACAATTACACGACGGCATATACAAATTATCTGTACAACTCAAATTATGAATTTCGACTTTTTTCCGCTGCTTTGCCCCAGCGGAAAAAGTCGAAATTCATAATTTGAGTTTTACACACCTTTTAAAATAGCTAGATGCTTACCCAGTAAACTAGACAGTCTTCTCACTTTAAATATAAGTATAGAGTCATCCGCGAACAACCTGATTTCACGTTTGTCTCTTACATAGTAAGGTAAGTAGTTGAGATTTTTTTGTTAAATTAAATTAATTTAACAAAAACGGTCCAAGAATGGATCCCTGGGGGAGACCCATTGTAAAAGCAGCACCTGTCGATTTTGTGACATAAATCTCTTATGAAATTCTCCCATACAACTAAGAAAACAGAAGCTTGAGTGCCTTATCCCTCCAATTATATAATGGCGTAATTTCTTGATCAATGTATCATGTTCATTGATTATGTCCATATCTAATTATTGCTGAGGTCCCACAGTAACGTCATGTCAGCGGTGCGCCACTGTAAACGATTTTTTCACTTGTTTCTATTGGTCGTAGAAGACAGGAAGTATCTTCACGCCCATAGCCCCTAAGAAGCAGGCAGAGGCACAGCCAGGGCACTCACGTCTAGCCATAGAAGATGACTGTTTGTTACTGTTGATTTTAATACGATGTCACAATATATGGTAGGTTTTTGGAAGTTTAGATCTGGTACTGGTACTGTGTTCAGGAGAGCCCTGTATGACATATTCGATTCCAATTGCCAGTTCGCATGAAAATGATATTTAAGAATAATCCTATAGAACAGTTGGCAGCATTTTAAACCAAAATTACATCTTAATTTTTTTATAAACAGGCGTAGTCGTCTTGCAAAGCATTACCTGTTAGGGATAGCGCACAACTTTGACGGGGCGGAGCATAACGGGCCGGGGCGCATAGCATTGTAAAGCAAATTTAGGAGAGCCGGGCCGCATCACATCGGCGAATTTTTGTTACTCAGGACCAAATAGCAGAGTAAAAAGAAGAGTAGCAATGCTACTTTAAAATCGTCAAGTACGGCAAATGTCGCATGTAATAGTTTTCGCACAAAATGTTAGTCTTAAAATGTCATTAGACCTTTATTTACATTACTAATATCGTTTTTACTCTACACTTTGGTGACCGTAGGCCGCATCAGGAGGAAAATCCACCGCGATGCGGCCTGGTGTGCGTTGCTCCATTCAACCTGTATTCATGAAGGCGATCTAAGCGTATTGCAGCGCTGCGATGCGCCCCGATGCGTCCCGTTAAAGTGTGCGCTACGTAATTAATACTACCTGATATTGTATTGCAAAAATAAAACTCAATTACTATTCATAATTTATTTATTGTTCTCAGTGTACGTTATCAAATAGTTTTATTTAAAATAGTGACTTTATTGAGTGCAAAAATAAGTAGTAAGTCACAAAGAAAAGAGTGCTCTGATAAAAGGTAAGGATAATTCAATTTGATATTTTCTCAAAACATGGCTAAATTTTACAAAAACATTAGCTTAATCTTAATTCTTAAACACTACAGTGATCAAAGATTCGGTGATTACTTCTGGTGGATGAAAGTTTCAATATAAGTAGGTATATTTACTAATGACTTCAATAGCAGGGATAATAGGATATATTTTTTGTTATAATTTAATTTATTCTATAATATGTATGATGTAGTACCTATGTATTATTAATGGCATTGCAAATTTTGCAAAACTAAACTTAATTTTTGTTCGCAACCTAATTTTGAATGTTAGTTTTAATGTATTACCGAAATCACAAAAAATGCGTAGTTTCTTTTTTGTTCAATTTTCAACCAATTACGACGAATCATATATTTAAAAACATAATACAATATTTATTAAGTAAATAAATTATTTTAAATTAAGTTGTTTTAACAATTTTAAATATTGGAAATTTACTAATATTTAAATAAAAACAATATAAACTTTGCCTTATACAGCATAACATTAAGACTTCACACAAATAAAATCATATTTTCTAATAAACGAGGATTAATTATTTTGATATATATTGGTTACTGGTTGCATTTTTTGTATTTATAATATGATCTTGTTGTAAGGTGGTTATAAAATGGATTTGTTGGTTGATTTTACATAGCTTAAATTATTTATAAATGTTTACATAGTGACGATTTTAAATATTATGAAACTAAAGAACTCGTTTGCGATATTATTTATCTATAATACTTTACCGGGTAAAATATAATTAAAAATAGACTACATTGCCTCATTAAAAAATAGACTACAGTACTTCCAGGTTTAAGTTGATATTACACTTGATAGAATCTACTTTTTATGTAATACCGATTACAATAATAATTTTAATCTTGGGTTACTTATAGTCTATGTATAAGAATAAGTTAGTAAATTGTAGATATATTTCTTTTGCAATTGCAACAAAATTAAAAGAAATGAAAGCATTTTATATGTTATTATTTGATCTAATGTTACATCAAAATCTTAGTAAAAATATTGAATTATAGTTAACGGACACTTAAATCGAAAGTGAAACATCTTGTTATCTTGAACATGTTATTAATGTGAAGTCATTTATTAAAAACCTTTTTGATATAGGAATTTTTGCCTGAATAATTTATGAAGAAAACGTATCTAAGTTATTTTAATACAAAAAGAAATATTATTTGTTCCAAGCTTATACTAGGTTTCATGAACAAATGGAAACGTTAATACAAATTGATTTATCAGAAAATTAAATTCCTAAGTACGATCATATTATAATTATTAACGATTATGCTTGTTTTACTGTAAATATTTTAAGTCACTATGTAGAACCAGATTAGCATGATAATGTATCAAATCTTACTTCTAAATGAAAGTAAGTAATAATTTTAATCGTATGGAATAACATGGGTACTATTTTTTAAATTTAATTTTAATGTAAAAACAAATATTTCTATGTTTTCTGTGTATTAGATGATAGAGATGTGCAACGACATTTATTGGGAAGTTATAAAACGTAGAAATTTCTGAAAATTAATAAATTAAGATGTAGTTTATGCTTAGATGATTCCTCTTATCTTTTTTTAAAATACGAAAATTACTAAGCACATGCTTTTTATTTAAATAAGCATGAAAGGCAGATATCTGGTAGTTTTGAAGTGAAAAATGTGAACAAAATAGTTCGGAATGAAGTAGACAGCTGAAAAAACACCTAAATATATGTGTAAGTTATTTCGGATTTCATTGACATCTTCGAAATTTCCTTCACGCCAAAGTCAGATTGAGTCAACTTTATAATAACTTCATTGTTCCTATCTGTGTTAGAAATGTCAGTAGGTAGAGATTTTCAGCTTTAATGCAAGAAAAAGGTCAGACTTCTAATGTACTTTAAAACGACAAAATGACTGTGTTGATAATCAAACTTTGAAAATATTGATCAGAAAAACAAAGTGATACTACTTCGTACTTTGAATAGGCCATAGTTACGTTGATTCGCTAAACTGTTTTAGAAAAAACTATTTTTAATAGCAGTGTATTATAAATTTGAATCCATGTTCCTTAACTAAATAATTTCTCTAGTTATATATCCATGTTGGGTCGTAGTAGATTTTAATAGTAACCAGGTCTTATTGTAAAGTTTATCTCTTAATAATTTAATGCTATTTAATTTAAATCTATTAATTGTACTTATTATTTATTATTTCCGGTATTAAAAGATCATCACTTTAAAAGAATAAAATATGAATTAGTATGGATAAAAAGGAGTAACAAATTTTTAATGATAAAAATTTTGTAAGTATTCAAAAACAGTTTAAAATAAAAATAGTAGATATTCGTATTTCAGTACTCTTAGTATATAACCTAGTGATAAATATTACTTATATATAAGTTAGAGTTTGGTCGAGAAACACTAAATACTATGTAATAATTTATTCGATATTTTAATATATTTATGATACACAATGAAGGCCTCCAGATAGTACTCTAGTAATTTCTAATAGGAAAGTATGTCTATAATATGTATTAGTTGGCGTTGATGATGAATGTTTTAAAATAAAAAAAACTACACGGTAACGGTATGAATATTACAAGTGGTGTTTAATTAAATTTTTATATATGTGGAGTGCATTTGTATAAAACGTCAGTTACTGATAAAACGATAAAGTTTGATTTAAATTACTATAATATGTTGTATTTTAATATTATACTAGGCTTGAAATTAAACGTGTTCCATTTAAATAATAAGAATACTTGCATTTATAAAATCTTCATGATAAAAATTTAAGAAATATGTATTATATTTAAAAAGTTATGAAATATTTATTTACAATTTATATTTTACAAAGTGTAGGGAGTATAAAATAGTATTAATCAAATTTTTACTTTTTGTAGGCAGGTAATTGCTTGTCAAGAAATAAAATTCTCTAGATACTTTAAAATTCTGTTCTTAGCAAACGTTGTAAGTAAAATGAAAAAAGACGAGCATCGCACTACTTTATTTCGTCTATATTACGTATTTTGTTATCAATTTTAAACAAGTTAACGTAATATATATATATTTCTGAACACAGTTTAGTTAAAATAAGAGAATATTTAGTTTTTTTTAATAATGCTGGTAAAAAAAGGTATAAATAAGACATACTGTAGTTATTTAAACAAACACAGAAAAAATAATGTGACACGGTTGCAGTAATTCTTTTTAAAGTATTAGTTATAATAAAAATACAAGATGTGTCAAAAGAAAGTTTATATTTATTAAATCTAATAAGGATAGCGATTTAAAACACATTTCATAAACTTCAAACATCGTTCAAAGGATAACCAATGTATTGGTGGTCGGTGCATATACTGAGCACTTGAACATTTTAAATTGAAAGATTTGGATCGTTACGAACGGACTGGCTTCCACTGAACAGTTTTTCTCTTTTTGGTGACTTAGAATACAAATTTCTGATCGAAAGCGTTATTATTGAGACGTTCGTTTCCGATTTCAAGCCAAATCTAGATACATTAAAAGCTACTAATCGCTTTGGTAGAGAATGCCATGTAGCGTTAAGTCCACCTTTGTACACTATAGTACATTTTAATTTTATCATTTAGATGACGCCCATTGACTCTTTTGATATAGACTTATCAAACCAAACAAACATTATCATACAGACATATACATTTGAATGGTAGCACAATGCCAAATATTCTACAAATTATTTGCCAAGTACCCTTTCTGTCACATTTTCCGGCAACGTCTGAACACAAAAACCCATGTCAAATCCGGTTTAATAGTCAGCTAGGCACACCGCTGAGAAGCGCGCGTTCGGAGATATAATGAGAGTAGTAGATTCGTTGCATAGCCACGCGCTTTTACAGCGCCGTTCAGAAAACGCGCACTGATCGCCGGCGCTGCCGAGGCGCAGGCCGCTCTTGCGCTTCGACGGCCAGTGTGCGTTTTAGTGTCACGCCGTTGAGACGCGTCAGTTTACAAAATGAGTTACATCGATACGGGACAAGTGATTGAGGAAGTACGACTAAGAAAATGTTTATGGGACCCTGTCGATGATTTTTGTTAGACTAAGGATTCAAAATCTAAAGCCTGGGAAAAAACCGCTAGACGCGTCGCCAGCGCGCTGCCCAGCGGCATATCTTGCGGCGTGACTATAAAACCAACCTAATATAGTTATGAGCTAATTGTCAAAATGCTTTTCAGGTGATTGCCTGATTAGTACCACCTCCTTACCTATTACTTCCACTATGAAGTCAGTATCTTTAAAAATGTTTAGTAAGATAATAAATAATAAACTTTCTTTTGAAACGAATATTATATTCAAATAAAACAAACTCTTATAATTCAAAAGTTTTATATGAGCACGATTTTTTATCTGCGAAAATTACCTCCACATTCCATTCAACATAATAAATCGAAAAAGTGAAACAATTAACGGAGTACTATCGTTTGATGTGTGGTCTAAATATCAGCTGCTTTTGAGTCGACTCAAGGAAGTCATAAAATATTTTCTTCTAAAAAAATCATCAATTTCTGAAATATCTGTTAAGTTTTATATGAACAAAATTGCATACGTGAACACTAAGTGTAAAGATGAAGACGTAGGTTAAAATAGTAAAGATGGAAAAGTCAAAGGCAATAAAATATACGAGTAGTACATACGCTGATACACACTGGATCTAATTCAATTTCAAAAAGTATAATTTATTACTCTTAAATCTAACACTAATCAGAAAACAAACACATCACAATACTTATGCAGAATTTTAAAAATCTCGAAGAAACATCTACAACCACAAATGATACAATTATTACCATTACATTTGCACTTACAATAATAAATGAACTTACTTTTTTACATTATGACAAAAATTCTCACAGCTTTGTCTTTCATTGTTCGCTTACCAGCGAGTACGAGTAAATTCGTTAACACTAAATCTATTAGGTACATCTAATAAGTAGAGGTATTTGCATAACAGTCGTAATCATAATAAACATTAATGTACTCGTTAATTAGAACTGTGATTGTCAACGTCATAAAAACAAGCAAGCCACTAAAAGATTCACGTCAGATTCTAATTTTTACATTTCAATTAACAGATCTTTAAGGAAATATTATCTACGAGGAATGCACAAGCCATAACACCAGCTGTGATTAAATTATCTTACAGATCATAATATCTACAGCATCATAATTATTAGTAACAATAATTTAAATAAATACCAAACATTTGAGATCATAAGATTGACACTATCTAATATGAATACAGACAAACGAATTGACAACACAACGCTAAACAGGAACCATTATTGCCATAAGTAGTCCAGAGACCGTACTTACAATACATAACACAACAATAATTTATAACAGTGTTAAGTAGTAAGGCCCACTTAAATTAAGAAAACAATTGTAGATTACGAAGGCACAATTTTTCAGTGAAGACATTTTTAACTGAGTAAATGTCTTCACTATGTAACACCGAGTAACACGAAGAATTTGGCTGCAAACGAAAATATTCCGATTATCCCCAGTTTCTTGCTCAACTAAATTCCTTATGGACAACCGTAACACAAATATAAATCCTAATGTAAGATTTGCTTTTGCATGGAGGCCGCAAAAACGATTTTAATAGATTGTTGTATTTCATATGTAAGATAAAATTTGATTTTAGATATTCACCAAAAAAAAAGAAAAAAAAAGCTCTGTTCGCCAAATAGCACCTAAAATTAAAAGCATTAATTTAAAAGTAGCATCAATATTTCGTTGCAATAAGTAGTTATCGATTAATTTTTTATAAGAATTTCTCACAATTTAATTCTTAAATTCAGAAGGCGAAAATGAGATTAGTTTTTAAAGTGTGTTATGTTTATCCGTAGGAAGAAGCATAGAAGAATAAAAGAATAATCGAAATATTCAACATGAAAATATCTGTCATTAATATTGAGGAAAGCATAAATTTTAATCAAATTTAGAAAAAATGTATACCATCCGAATGTATGCATAATAAAGTATCAAATATTATAAGTGAAAATATTTTACATTATTGTAAATGAAATAATTTCTTGTAATATAATTAATATTTACAATTTATTTCATAATCCAACCAATTCCGATCTTATTAATAAAATACTTGATTTGGTTGCTAATTTCAATTGTCAAAAGTTTTATTTTTTTGAAATGGGAACCGAATTGAGGATGAAATGACATTCTCAATCAAACTGTTTTATTAATAAGAGAGTTGGAGAATGAAGAGAGCGACAAATTTAGTCTTATTTTAATAAAGTGTTCTAACATACTAATTTAAGTGCATACTTAAAATGTGTTTCATTACATAACATTCCATGCATATGGAAATAATTACAGGTTTTCGTAATTTTAATTTAAAGTTTGAATTAAATATTCAACATTTTATTACTTTTGGCAGTACCTACCACACTTACCACAATTTTATGTAAGTGCCCAATCATTTTGAACAAGATGATTGTATATTTCTTATTCTTTTTCCAATTATTTGCAGTTTTCTTGCTTGGTTTTATTATACAAATCGGTTATTTTTTATCATTATTAATCATTATATTATAATATTTAATTACATAAATGAGAATAATAAATTATAAGGGAATAAAATGGGGAAATATATGGACTTGGATTGTTTGTACACTGGTGTTTATCTCACATTGTCATTAATTGAATAATCCCGGACCAATAGCTATTTTTATAAGTAGTAACCAGTTACTTTTAATAAACTTTAAATTAAAATTGTTTGATTAATTGATTAATAAAAAAATAGGAAATACAAAATTAACATCTATCATCTGTGCCTATTTTTTAATTTGAAAACTTTTGTCTTTAGGGTTTTTGTATTTTAGGATTTTTAAGGGATGATATAAGAAAGAGTGGGTTTCCGAAGAATAAAGAACGCGCAGATGGATTTTTAGGTATTCGTGTCCGTATTTGTTTATGGCAAGTTTTGTATAATACGTTGTATTGTGAACTCTGTGTCCGCAACTTAAATTCACACATTATATAATATTTTTTAAATTCGACGCAATAGTTTGTTGATAAGTAATAAAAGAAATAAAGAATTTTAATAAAAACTTTAGGAAATTAGGTGAATTAGTGTAAAACCAATTATTTGCTCGTGTTCAAAAGAACGTACCTACTGTCATATATAAACTGAAATAATCATATTAACACGAACTCACAAAAAACGACATATTGCTCAAACCTGAGACATTTCGATCGGTGCAATTGAGCATGTACGCTAATCATGATTATTTAGGCTGTCGAGTGGAATGATTAAATTTACTAGCCACAGATGTTGTATATTTTTATAATAAATAGTTAAATATATAATTTCAACTTATCCCACAGTAAGCAAATAGTATACTTTATTGGTGGTAACGGTACTAATAGATAGACATACTTATATCGATATCGAAAATAAATTTTATATGCTCACTTTTCCCTCTCGGGAGGTGGAACCGAGACTCATGGATGGTTAGTGGCGGTAGGCATATACGCCAACCCCTCGACCGGTGAGGTTCTATTCATATTTGGTTGTAAAGATAAAAGTTCATCATTCTGACAACTAAGACAACCCTTTTCATCTACACAATTTCTGAAACAATATTTTCAACCTAATATATACCTGTTGTTTGCCGATAGCGAAGTTATAAAAATTCTTCAGAATTCATTATATGAGACAGGCTTCTATCAACTGTCAAAAATAAATTCGCAGTGCTCTGAATATCACTTTTGGTGTCATATTTGAATGGCAAACATTATCTAAAAGGTTTAACGTAAAAGTAATTCAAATATGATTTTATTTAAATACAGGTGTTTGTATATTATATATAAGTTAATATGTTTGTTTGGTATAATACAAGACAACTGTTACATCTTCACGCTCATATCCTAGAAATGGTAGGAAGAAGCAAAACCACACCAGCCGAAGTTACCAAGTCCCATAACGCGATAGCTTAGGTTAGGCTAATCCTTTCATTAGATAATTGTAAATCCGTATTTTTTTTTGTTGAACAAAAAGAAATTATGGATTTACAATTGAAGTTTTGTTTTTTTGTTATATGACAATTGATAGCGCTATTTTAGTTGTTTTCGAAAGTATTTTAACGGCTTACATCATATCTCCCTTAAAAAATCCGTTCTCATTTTTAAAACAAGCAAAAATAATAAAATGTTGTTTTTGAGAGTGCGGTCGCTAATCCTATAAAATATAAAACAAAGTCGGGTTTGTTGTAACACTTTTAACTCGAGGACTATTTTTTTATTCGTGTTAGCGAAATAACGGGATAAATATTAAAATGTTTTAAAAGTTAGGATAAAAAAAATTGTGGATCATGGCAGGCTTTACAAAGTTTGCAGTCAAGGCTAGTAATAAATATGTGGAATAAAGTAATAAACTAAAGAAGTGTCAAAGTGATCGTTGCTTGTACTATATATTTTTGTCTTATAAAGTCAAGCGTTACATTGTCACATTTATTCAAAATCCAGAAATGTCTCTTTATGTCTATTAACGTAAAGACACGTATATCACTGAATTTCATCTCACTAATGTGTTAAGTCTAAAAGTAATAATTTATTTAAAATATTATGATTTCAGTCCAATAAAAATGGCTCTGCCAAATTTAAATTTCAACTGTTCTTTTGTTAATCAATATCTTTTAGAATTGTTTTTTATTTCGTAGTCTCAAACTGTTGTTTCTAACTCTTCTGACACTAACTGAAAGTGTTCTTGACCTGAAAAAAAAATTAAACTTTATATACAATTACACATCTCACTATATTAATAAGAACCTAATTCAGGATTAAGCGATATTTAAAGTGTTGTTTAAACTAACGCTATTTTATTGATCTCTGCCATTGAAAGAATTACATATGAAAGTGTTTGTATGTTTTTATGTTCCATTTTAACGTCAAAATAGCTCAAGCGATTTTTATTATTTTATAATAATAATAATTCAATTTTATTATTAATAAATTTATAAATTTTGTTGTACTTGCACTGTAACGAGGCAAGAGTTTTGCATTAGGGAAGATTCAGTACCTACTGAATCTTCCCTAATGCAAAACTATTTCAAGGTTTATATTCCTCCTACCCTACACTAAAATCTAGCAATTTTTTCGCTAGCTCATCAACGACGATCCACTTCAGTAAAACTGTCCGCTAATATCTGTTATAGTATTTTTCATAATAATCATATTAACGGCAATTCACAAAATGTCTGAACCAGAGGCTAAGTTTTCAGCCCGTTTACTTATTATATTATTATGCTTGTATTATTGGCTTTAGTCAACGACACTAACAAATAACAGAAATACACATAATAACAACAATGTTAATATAAATACTGTAACAAATATAATAAACATCCACACCCAGAAGTACAAATATTTGTGATTCTCAAATAAATGCATGTCCCTGTCGAAAATTAAACCAGTGCCTCACGGATTATTAGGGCTGCACATACAAACATGCAGTCAATTTCATTAAAATCTGGTTATCTTCATATTAATATCAGAGTTTTAAAAGTCTCTTGAAATTACAAGTAAAAATATTAAGAGATACGTATAATAGCTGTGCACACGTCTGTGCGTCCCGCTTTGCTGACATTGTTCCCGCGTTGCAGTCGCTATGGTGTGCAAAAGCCATTTATGATGTGAGGGCACTGTCCACCGCGCGGGTTGCCGTTTCAATATCGCGCAGGACGCGTAGGCTTATGTTGGACGACTAGTGTTAATAGACCCAATTTCTGAGTAAGCTTGTTATATCTTCAGTATAATATGATATTCTATAGCATACATAGGCATTTCGTACAATATATGCATAATTTTACGAAACTATATGTAATGTTACCTATTTTGTATTATATTAACTATTCAGTCTACACTTTCATATTATATACACATAATTTTACAGTTTAAAATTTTAATAAATTGTTATACAAATGCCGAAGCATACCTGATATTTTACGAATTTGTATAATACATACTTTCGAGATAAGCAGCCAGATCGTGATCCTCCGCTCGTAAGGCAAGATGTCTGGGCGTTAGGCCGTTGACGTCAGGTCGCGTGAGGGAAGCGCCGCCGGCGACGAGCATGCAACATATGGCTCGCCGCTTGTGTGCCGCCGCTTTGTGTAAGGCCGTCTGCCCGCGCTCGTTGTCGCGCATGTTCAATATCGTCGTCGGAGCACTCGCGATCAAGTACTTGACGATCTCCTTGTTTCCATATCGCGCGGCTATGTGCAGTGCTGTTTGGCCAGTTGAGTCTATAGATAGCAGCGAATATCCCGCGTCGTGGAGATCTTTCATCTTTGAAAAAAATATTTTTCTTAGTTATTTTGGTTCTGCTATAAATCAGATTGTCATCTTTTTTCATTTACATTACGTAAATCATAATATATATGAAAATTACAGCATTATGTGTTTTAAATCGAAAAAAGCCGTTACTGTCATTTTCAAAATTTTAAATAATCATGACGTAACCGATATCGCTACCAGAACTGCAATTTCATGATAACTGTTATACTGAGAATTGAAAAAGCCTTACTCTGTTCCAAGTGGGTTAGACAAATAGTTCAGTAGCTATTGTACATTGTATATAGATGTTGTAGCAAAGAAGTAATCAAACAAAATCTTGATTCTTGAAAAAATCTATGGAAAGATGTGTAAAGTGCGGAAAGATGGGGTAAAAATTAAAGCAGGCCGAGCTTTACAGCAAAATGCGTTTAAAGTCTGTGGAAAAAATCCTATGAATTGGAATGTCTGTAATTTAGGCTATACTTTCTGACACTAAATGTACTTTTCGGACAGGTTTTTTTATTAGTGTAATAAATAGAATGGTCGCGTTTAAACGTGTGTGTCGTCACCTGTTGGAGACAACAGGACACATAGCAAAATTATTTGTAACACTTTCCCTTATCTCTATTTCGTGATAAGTGTCTTTGAAAAAATCGAAGAGCGCCACCTATTATAACCCCACAAAACATTGTTATTTCAACAAATACAATGAATTAATGCAAAACCAATGCAACAACCAACTTGTTACAAACTTAATAAAGACAATTTGAACAATAAAAAATCTATACAAATACAGTCCCATACAGGATTTGAACCTGTACCCTTTCGTTTCAAGCCCTAATTCTAATTAAAATAATGCTGTTTAAGATACCAGGCCGGGTTAATCTTATTAGATGTTATTTCATTCTGCAGGATCAGAATCTAATATATAATTTAAAAAAGATATAAAATTAAAATTGATGTCCAAAATTTATAATTTTTTTTCATTATATATTTTATCGTTGGTCGAGTGTCTAGCTTACACGCCTAACTACACCGATCGTCCGCCAGGCTCGGGTTCGATTCCCGACGGGGTTAGGCATATGTGTGATGAACATTTATATTTTTGCATTTCCGGGTCTGGGTGTTTATTAAATTTATTCTGGTATCCTATGTATTCTAAGTATTTCTATGTATTAGTATCGTTAATTAAAACCCATAACACAAGCATATAATTTGCTTACTTTGGGGTTAGACTCAATTTGTGTAACTGATCCAGGAATTTTATTATTATTATCTATTATATGATAGATTTAAGGCCAAGGATATCACACAGCCTTAAAAATAATTTTAAAACTTACCATTTTCAAGTCGCCAACTTTAGCTGCTTTAAGTAGAGCATCTGATGTTTTTTCCAATAAATTTCTGGAACAATTTCAGTCATGATAGAAGAATTTTCAAAAAATGCTACTTAATATTTTTTATAAACTTTAGAAACTCCAATCTTATGATAAAGGATATAAATTATTGTCAAGGTTTTAACAGTAGTAACATTATTATAGTATATATTTAGTATTACAATACATGTTTTCTCCGACTTGTTTGTTTGTCTGTATGAGGTGCTAAAGACTACATAAATGATATTTGATACACGCAATTTACACTACTTAAAAAGGTGGAGAAGAAGGAAGGTCTCAACCTAAAACACTACTGAGGTTTAAAAAAAGTTTTTTTAACAATTGGCTGAAGTATGAGAATGTTGTATGTCTGCAAAAATATGGCTACTAGAAGCTTTACGACTACATGTATTGGGAATTCAAGAAACTTAAATGAAAACAATGCATGAAGAAACTATCCTCATGAAAGTTATATTAAACTGTTAGGTATACCTATCACGTGGTCTGCCACCTGGGTGTTGTCGAGGTGGGTTGCTGGGCCTGACAAACAAATAAGACTGAAGTGTCTGTTTGTTTTTAAAAATACTAATTTATACTAAACTAGCCTGCCCGGAGAATTTCGTATCGCTTGACATTAACAGCTACTAACAGTTTGTATGGATCAGGGCTTTAAATACCGGTATTAATGACCTTGAAGCAATACCGACACTAAGGCGCTACCTGTACTGTTTGTACCGGTACTAGACTTAGTACCGGTACTGTTGGTTTAAAGGTTCTGATACCGGTACTGTTTCAATAATACCGGTACTATAAAACATTTTACTTATCGTTTTTTCTTCAATCCAAGATATCTCTGTTCCTTCATGAGAGATAAAAATAATACCGATACCTAAAAAGGAAAATTGGCAACGTCGCACTTGTATTTAACGGGTACCTTAATTGGATACCGGTTTTTATCGGTATTAGCACCGATATTTGTTAGATACCGGTATTGGATCGGTACCGGTATACGAAGTCGCGGTACCCACTTTGGAACCGGTATCCAGGTATCAAAATGGCAAGAACCGCTAAATACCGGTACAGAACTTGTACTTTTC
Organism: Calephelis virginiensis; assembly: GCA_002245475.1. Lineage (NCBI taxonomy): Eukaryota > Metazoa > Arthropoda > Insecta > Lepidoptera > Riodinidae > Calephelis > Calephelis virginiensis. The sequence goes on from NJDC01016869.1 coordinate 166,516, forward strand.
GTACCGGTTCCAAGCCTTGGTATGGATTAAGGCATTGTTTTTCGCATTTCAACTGAAATTCCCTATAACATCTCCTGACAACAATTAGCGCAACAACAAAGAATAAGTAAAATTGGTCTATCCGTTCAAATGTCATGCGATGACCGTGCGAAATGGGGCTTCATTATTATAAATATAGGTTCTTAAGAATGTTAGCATCTTCACGCCCATATCCCTGAAGAGGTAGGCACAGGCACAACCAGAACCGATTGATATGAAAAATAATGTTTGTGCATAAATGATAGTGCTTTCATACTGATAATTAAAGCAATTTCTGTAAAATTATTCCCTAACCATTTCAAAATATCAAAAATGCACAACGTTAATATTCAAGTTTTCACTTCTGCCGGCACTCCCGGAGTGCAACCCGTCGTTTTATTTGTGCCTTTCATATTACTTTAGTTCTTTCGTTGGTTTGGTAGCAAACCATAAATTATTTTTAAGCAAATTGTGGTGCATAATAAAGAGTTGTTCTATTCCATACTTATAAATAGAGAGACTCAAATAAAAACTGCGCTCTTTATGATTTCTAAAACAGTAATTTTCTCGGATTTTTTTGTGATAATGGAAGGCAAACAAGCAGACGGATATCCTGATGGTAAGAAATTCACGCCGCCTAGAGACACCACAGATGGTAATGGTGCGTTGCCAACCTGAGACCGGGATGTTCGGCCTCGAGCAAAAATAAGTGTACCGGCTACCTTACCTTCCAAACCGGAACACGTCATGACGTTATGGCGGCAGGAATAGGTAAGACGGTGGCACCAATCCGGGCAAGTCGCTGCAAAACTCTACCACCTAGTCAGATACCACGGTGTTAGTAACGGTAAGCCTATGTTCGCCTTTTTCGAGCTCCTGGCAGTAAGGCAGATGGTCTATTCTGCAAAGGAGCCCGGACCAATACGGAGAAAAAATAAATGAGACTCAAATAAACACTGTGCTTGATACAATTTATTTACAAATATATTTTTATTTTTCACTTTTATGGTTATAGCCCTGATGATGCTTGTATAGCGAAACCGGTTGGCTAAACCATAAAATTAAAAAATAAAAATATATTGTGGAAATTACAAGTGTTTGTAAATAAATTGTATCAAGAATGGAATTCCACCAAGCACCGACGATAAGAAGTATAGAAACTAAACACTTTGCTTTTTTTGTTATTTTTAAAGCAGTCATTTTTTGAGATTTTGATTAATATGAAAATTGAATGCTATTCAAGCGCTGCACGACTATCGTATTGAGGAAGCGTACAAATATTCGGTATCCAGATGTTCTGAAGAGCGATTGAAAACATAAGCTTCTCGTATAAAATTCACTCGCAAAGTTATCCGGCCACCAGACGCTGGTACTAAAGTATTGTATTTCCCTCTAATATTTTGATTTCCTTTATATTTTTACCAAGAAATACAATATGTACAATATCATAGAACGCTACCAAGAATACCGTGGATCTGATAATAAAAGTCTGTTTTATAATAGTAGTAGCTAATAGGAAGAAAAATGTATGCGTTCAATTGTGTTATATTTATATAGTTATAGTTATATTTATATATATAAAGTGTTATAGTAATTATTTTTTTATAACACTCGAACTGGTAGTCTATTCGCCTTCGTGGCCTAGCGCTCCGGCGTCGGACTTGACTTGTTGAGGTCTCGGGTTCGATCCCCGAGTTGGGCAACAAAAAAAATAGAAAATGTATATATTAAATTTTCTAAAAAAAATAAAGTTGCCCGGGATTTGATATGTGCACGGTTGGCTACAGGCTTGCCACCTATCACATTGTGGGACTTAGTGTCTTCGACTAGTTGTGGGTGCCTCTGCCTAACCCTTCAGGGATATGAGGGATAGTCGAAGCATAAAGGACAAACAGGTAAAACAGTGCGCTATGAATGAATTGGACTTATGGTTTTGTCACGCCATAATAAGTATACATTTTTTGGCGGGAAATTGTAAATTAAATAATTTTATTTGGATTTAAGTATTGATTTCCGAAAAGTAACGCCTTATTCTATCAATATTATATTTTGTCTATGGTTACATCTGTACATGCTAATGTCACTTATAACCTGCGTTAAGTAGCTAGTGTTATCAACGTAAAAGGTATATAGCAAGAAAAACTGTAGCTACAGAAATAAATATGGGTATGTAATGTATCTCACCTACAGCCAAACACTTCTTGTTCAAATCCAAACAGTTTTTCATGAACGCTGCATGCAATATAAGAAAGAAGAGATAGAGTGCAAATTACGACGAGGAAGTGTGCTTTGTGTCAGTGATACTATAGTCACACGTGCCAAGTTTTAGGATTATTATCATTCTAATTAAAATTACAATTATTATAACCAATCTAATTGAGTTAAGTCTCATAAATATGAATTCAGGCCCTTTCGCAGTTCGTCATAATTAGTGTTATTTTAAATCATAAAATGCTTGGTCATTTTTGTGTATATATTACCATGTTATGCTTAAACTAAAACAAAAAAATATATATTTTAAAAAATAAAGATGCTTCAAAATGTGTTCGCTTTCACAGAACTGAGTAGAATGAAATATATCTACTTAAAATATTATTGTTTTTCCCGTCATTTCCCATTTATTTCATAAAGAAATAAATTGAAATCCTTTAAAGATTTTGTAACAATTCCCCTGAGACGAATTACGAAAGTGAACCTTTATATTTTAAATAAAAAAACTTTAGTAGTTTTTAAAATGGAACAATAGGAAAGAAGAGCTTTCTAAGTTCTAGAGTACTAATTCATACATAGCCTTCGAATGAAAACTACCTAATCGTTAGCTGTAAAATATTTTGAAACTAGATTTTAATAAAATTAACCCCTGTAAAAATTGTGTATTAAAATTTAATCAAGTCGACTACTCACGTTTTGAAACGGGCAATCGATTCTCGGGAGGGTTGTGTCTCCCGAGCCGGGGGGCTTATGCATAGTGGAGGGGAATTGGGATCCTGTCCACTCGACAGTCGCGGTTGTGGTGTCTTGGATGGAAGGGAGATTTTTGTGACTTGATGCGAGGGAGGCATCCCTGCCGGCGGCGTTAGTGGAGAGAGCTTTTCATCTGATGTTCGAGCAGGGCTGGCAAACCCCGATTCACTGTGAAAGAGAATATGGTTTGAAATTTATGTTTTTTAGACGATACCTAATAATTACTAGTTCTGCAATTTGGAAGATGGAAGTTTGACAGCTCGTTAGAGGCGGACACAGGTTAAAATATACCTACAACACACTTCGTGGTAAAATGCTGAGTAGCAAACTGCCCGAGTAGTGCATAGCCTTACCTATTCCTGCCATAATGACTCTTTAATGTTCCGGTCTGGAGAGTAGGGTAGCCGGTAGATTTGCACAAGGCCTAAGGATTTGCAGGCCTTACGTTTCGGGCTCAAGACAGTTATAACATTTATGATGTCTTATCTATATACATCTAAGGTTGCTCTTACCATCAGGGGAGCCGTGCTCTTATTTGTAGACACATTTCACATAAAATAAATCAAAGAATGAATTTTATCACCATTACACTTTGGTATCTTTCTAATATTAATTTTATAATTAAATTTTTCTTACACTTCCTAGAAGTGAAGACTGCATTAAAAACATCCTTTTTCTAATTTAATTTACCACGATATCAAGAAGGAAAAGATGTCAATATATTAAAAGCATAAAAAAGGAAAATTTATGTAACTTCGAATTTTATTTTGAACTAGCTGTCCCGGCGAATTTCGTTGTTCAGTGTGTATGGGAAAAATTAAAATGTTTGTTGTAAAAAAAAATACAATAAAATATTTTTTTTCCTAGAAAACAAAAAATAACCAAATCGGTTTAGTCCTTCTCGAGTTTTAGCGAGACTAACGAACAGCATTTGATTTTTATATATAACTAGCTGTCCCGGCGAACTTCGTTCCAACCGTTCAGTTTGTATGGGGAAAAAGAAAGTGTGCTTTTTCCCATTTTCCTGCAATTTTCCCTCATTTTCTTTTAATAAGAACCTTCTTCTGACAAAAAGTAACATAACGGAAAAATAATTAGCCAAATCGGTTCAGTCGTTCGGAAGTTATGCGCTTACCAACACATTTAGCAAATTATTTTTATATTATAGATTATGAGATAGATATAACAATGTATTGCAAATAAAATAAATGGTTTCACAATTTAATAATAATCAGGATGTAAATGGGTTTATGTATTCGCAATGATAAACTATAAAAAATATTTTTTAATTTAGACCTAATTTAATTTCTACTTTCAATCTTATTTTACACAATTGTTGGCGAAAAATAGAAGTTTCAAAACGAAACGTCACGACCGATTTTTTTAATTGGTGTTTACAATTATTTCAAGGTTTGTAGATTTTCTAAATCAGAAGATCCAAGTATTTTATTTTTCATAGATTTGAATAGCAGAAAAACAAAATTCGATTTTTATGACATCAATCCTATATCGTCATTTTATAATTTTTGTCAAGTCATATTTCTGAGCGAGTGAGTATAGCAATAGATGTCTTCAGGGGGGCTACCATAAGTCTTATAACAATATTATATCAATAACACTTGTTGTCAACGGAGAAAGACAACCTATAACAACGTATGGTTGCATATAAACGTCGACATTTAGCAACATGGAAATAATACTGCTTTGTGCGTTCACGGTAGGGCTCCAGATGGGGTAGCGGTTGGAATGCTTGTATGTTTGTATTTTTGTGTTTATTTAATGACAACAAAGGTTGTTTTGATCCGATTAAAATAAAAAAATATAGTAGGGATTGAATATTTCGTACAATTATATTACAATTATTAATAGGGATATTTAGTACAATTTTCAAGTTCGAACATGGGCGAAATGCGGCGGGGCATTCGATGCTAGGGCGTCCTATGTTATGGTTAAATTAAAATTTGGACAATTATTTAGTGTGTGACATCGAACGAAAGGACTCGATTTAAACATTTCTAATCTGTTATTTTAGCATGTTTAGTATTGTAGCGTGTTGAGCATAGTTTTTGAGTAATAGACAAAAAAGTAACTATGGTCTAGCGATTCAGCCGTGACTGCATAAGGTCCCCGGTTTCGTATCCCGGGACGGGCAACAAAAAGAAAATGGGGTTTTTCCAATTTAATAAAAAAATGTTGCTCGGGATAGGAAATGTGCCCGGTTGGCGATAGGCTTGCCACCTATCACATTATTTACACAGGACTTAGTGTCTTCGGCTAGTTGTGGGTGCCCTGGTTGTGCCTCTGCCTACCTCTTCGGGGATATGGGCGTGAAGATGCTTTTTTATAGTAATAACAATAACAAAGACAATGGTAACTATTGATATCGATGGCGAAGTGCGATGCTGTGACGATATCGTAATGGTGTCGTGGTGATGTCGAGGTGATATCGTGACTGTATCGCGACAGCGACTTGATGAGGTCGTGACGATGATGGTTTTGATTGGTTTTGACTGCTTCCTTGGTCGGGGGATTAGCGTATACGTCTTACGTCACCGAAAAACCGCGAGGCGCGGGTTTGATTCCCGACAGGGGCAGACACTTGAGTGATAAACACTTAGATTTCTGTATCTCTGGGTCTGGGAGTGTTAAGTAAAATTTATATTGGTAGCTATTTAAGTATTTTTATGTTATAGTATTGAAGACTGACACCGATGGGTTACACAAACATATTTTGTTTACTTTGGAGTAAGATGAAATTTGTGCAATTTGTTAAGGGCTATTTATTTATTTAATTATGTCGTAACTATGTTTTGGTGATGTGGAGATGTCTTGAAGGTGTTATTAAGGGGTCGAGACGATACTGTGACTTGCAGCTTTTAATCAAGGGATACGAAGTTCGCCTGGTCGGCTAGTCAACATCAGCAACCTGGGTTTTAAAATATTGCAATAAATAATTGAGATACATTTGTGCCATCCAAATTTACAACGATGAGGTAAAGACACAACTTAAGTTCAAAACTTTTCTGGACAAATCAGATTTTTTCTCAATCTTATTAGAAATCTTATCGAATTTTGCATAATTCCAATATATACTGATACAACATATTATGTTTTATTAATAAATCTAATTGAAATTGTAAATCCCAACAAAATTTAGAGAAAACCGGATGTTTATGTTTACCGTTTATATTACATTTATAGATTTTTATTATGTTATTGGAAGGCAATCAAGCTGACGGATTTCCTGATGGCAAAGAATTCACGCCACCTAGAGACACCAAAGGCAATGGTGCGTTGCCAACAAGAGGCCGGGGTGTCAGGCCTTGAGCAAGTTTTTTTCGAGTTAGTTTACCGGCTACCTTACCCTCCGAACCGAAACTCGTCAACGGCAAGCATTAACGTTATAGAGGCAGGAAAAGGTAAGGCGGTGGTACCAATCCGGGCGAGTCACTACGAAACGCTACTACCTTGTCAAATGTCACGGTGTTAGTGATGGTAAGCTATGGTTGCCTTTTACGAGCTGCTTGGCAGGAAGGCAGATGATAGAAGTCTGGCAGGAAGGCAGATGATCTATTTTGCTATTATCTTATCTGCTTGTGTTTGAGACGAAATTATAACCTGTAACATTGCTTTTTTATATCTGATATATCTTACCGCTACGTAAACCGCCTGCTTATTTGCTTTCCCTACTGTAAAAGAAAGAAGTCCCAATCTTTAATTTTCTTCCATTCCACTTAAATTCAATAAAGCCATTTCTATAAGATAAATAAATTTTCACATTCATGACCTGTCTAAGCGTTGGTTCAGCAGTAAATTAAATTCCATATTATTATTGATATTCAGATACAGAAAAATATTTTTACGTGACTGACCAACCAATTGCCGAGTTATTGGAATCTATTTTAAAACACATATTACATTTTAAATTTTTGTTTAACTTTCATTTGGGCCGTAATCTCTACTGGGTGTCAGTGATCTTTATAACATACTAGCTGTCCCGGCGAACTTCATTTCACCCGTTCAGCATGGGAATTAATAAATTATTATTTTTCCCATTTTTCCTGCAACTTTCCTAGTTTTTCTCTTCATAAGAACCTTCTGCTGATAATAACTAACACAATAATAAAAGAATCAGCTAAATGGGTTCATCTTTCGGAAGTTATACGCTTACCAACACATTCAGCAATTCATTTTTATATTATAGATTTCTATGTCTTTCTTGTGTGCTTATGTATGTCACTGAGCTCCTCCTAGACTGGAGCGATTTTGATTTTGTGTGTGTTCAAGGAGATTCGAGAATAGTTTAGATTTACAATTTGGTCCTTTGAAAAACGTGTTTTTGAAAATTTATTTTTTATTTTTAAGTACTCGTTGATTTTGGAATGTTTTACATAGGATCCGACAGACTGCGCTATTATCGAAGCTTCAAATATAATATAGTAGCTGTTTAATGTCAAGCATTACGAAGTTTGCTGGGTCGGCTACTCTATCTATATAAAAGGAAATTGGTGGTTGTAGCACTATTTATAACTCAACAACGGCTAAACCGATTTGGCTGAAAACTGAAGGGAAGGTAGCTAAAAACAAGGAGAAGGAAATATAATACTTTTTATACCGTTCAACTGTGACGAAATCAGGAAAATTAAGATTTTAATTTTTCCCATATAAACTGAACATATGTAATGAATCTAGCCGGAAAAGGTAGTTTAAAATAAACGTCAGTTTCGGATTCAAATTGGTAGAACATTTATAAATTTAAAAACGACCTGTACGAATTATTTATTTGCATTTGTTTCAAGAAATCAAGCACATCATATTTACAATTCAATATAAAATGTTTCGACCATATAATAAGCATATTAATGATCAAAGTGTTACTGATAAAGTATCTTCACGCCCATATCCCCGAAGAGGTAGACAGAGGCACAACCAGGGCACCCACGACTAGTCGAAGGCACTAAGTCCCACGATGTGATAGGTGGCAAGCCTATCGCCAACCGAGCACATATCCAATCCAGAGCAACATTTTTTTTATTACTTTAGAAAATTAGAGTGTTATTGATAAATAAGTCTAAATTATCTAAAGGGCTGAAATAAAGAAAACTTACTTGAGAAGCAACATATTTAAATGAGTCCAATATCAAAAGAGCTAAAGATAAGGCACATAAACAACCAGTGAATAAAACCACGTAACAAGCGCAGAGATACAATTGACAATAATTAGCTTTAACGTCAAATTGTTCCTTTCAACTAAATTGAGAAAATTGTAGCCATAGAACGTAGATATTTATAAGTTCAAAGTCAACCGACTTGTAATTTTAATTTGAAAGGGCAAATGGTGATACTAAATTGACTTAGCGACGGAATCCCTGCCATAATCTCATTTTCAGCCTATTATGTAGACCTTGCTGCTTAGTTACCCGTCTTTATTTTATGAAGGCAATTTTTGTAGATTTTATTTGAAATTAATAACCGTTACGGAAAAGGTAGATAATAAAAATAAGTTACCCCGTGTTGGTCCGGTCTCCTTTGTAGAATAGACCATTCCTTCCTTGCCAGGCAGCTCGTAAAAGGCGAGCATAGGTTCACCGTCACTAACACCGTGACATCTGACTAGGTGGTAGAGTTTCGCAGCGACTCG
>NJDC01016869.1:175817-189052 GCA_002245475.1 Calephelis virginiensis
CTTAACAAAACCAAACAATAGTGGAAGGTTATAACGTGTAAATATACCCCGTGACCATCTGCCTCCCTACCAAGAAGCTCGGAAAAGGCGAGCATAATCCTTTTAGGTGGTAGAGTTTCGCAGCGACTCGTCGGATTGATATCGCCGCATTACTTATTCCTGCCGCTATAATGCTTGCCGTTGACGAGTTCCGATACGGAGGGTAAAGTAGCCGGTAAACTAACTTTTGCTCGAGGCCTAACATCACGGCCTCAGATTGGCAACGCACCATTACCACATTTGGTGTCTCTATGCGGTGTAAATTACTTACCATCAGGAAATCCGTCTGCTTGTTTCCCTTTAAAACTTCACAATCTAGGATTTCTCAGATCTGTTAGTGCCCTTTCAGATCTGATTCTTCCAAAATTAAGTATTTACTTTCAACAGGCTAATCTAGTACCTTCTTATTAAGAAACATAGATTTCTAGTAGTCCAAGGTTTAACTTGGTATTAAATTTTTAAATGCATTGTGATATACACTATAATATCAACTTTACGTTAAATCTTGCATTGGTCTGTGTTTGTTACAATGAATTCTTATCAATACATATTATAAAACAAAGGCCCCGCCGCGTCTGTCTGTCTGTTCGCGATTTACTCGAAATGTACTGAACGGATTTTCATTCGGTTTTCATCAATAGATAGAACAATTTTTGAGGAAGATTTTAGTGTTTTAAAATATATCAATTTTCGCCAAAATATGCATATATTTTGAGTTCTTTAAACACATTTTTTTAAGCACATACACAATTCTTCACGCCCAGTCCCCTACGAGGCAGGAAGAGTATCGAGTGTAATGTAATGTGATCCTGGTAGACCCGTCTGGCTTCCTCCATATTCATTACTCTTTTCATAAAAACACGCCGGTTTCTGAGACTCTTGATACTACCCTCAGATAATATCCGAGCGCTTTGATCGTGGAATGTCAACCTTGGTCTCCCCAGGGACCAACATCCATCCACATTCGCATTATATGTCTGTTTTGTCGATCTTTCATATGTTATTAAGATATACATTTCATTCACTTGTTATAGCACTATATCATCAACTAAAACTTTTACATCCGTTTTGGCTACCTCTTTTTCAAACACCATTATTTTAGTTTTCATCGCATTCAAATGTAACCCTCTTTCTTAACAATCACCTTTCATAACTGTGACCAGTGTTTGCTGCTCAGATGCTGCATAAAGCAGGCAGTTCATCACTTGGTCACCCATACGCATTCCCACATTCAATGATTTTAACCTTTGAAGACATTTGTCCAAATATAAGATAAACAAACGTGCTGACAACACACAACCCTGCTTGACGCTAATATTAACATCAAACGAAGGAGAAATGTTTTCATCCACACGCACGCATGCTTTACAATATTTTGAGTTCTTTCACATTAAAAACATGGATTTTTGCTATCGAATAATAAAAACTGTTGGTGTTGTCCCTTGTTTACGTTCCCCCGTTGTCAATCTTAACTCCAAATATGAGATGTTTCACATGAATTAAATAAATATTCCGAAATATTAATGAGTAAATATTTGATGTGATAATTAAAAAAGTAAAGCGTCAAAAAATTAATTTTTCAACTTTTTTATTAAGTACTAGCTGCTCCGGCAAACTTCGTTCCACCTGTTTGGGAAAAATAATAATGTTGATTTTCCTAGTTTCCTCGCAGTCGATCGGGATAAAAGTACCCTAAGTCTTCTGGTTCTAAGCTACTTTGATTTTATTTTTTAGCCAAATTTGTTCAGTCGTTCTAGAGTTAATTAATGGTGTTTCATTTCTTTTAATCTGGTGAATCTCAATACCAGTTTTTTCTATTCCCTATGTTTCAGAATTCTCCATGGCATGCCAAATATTTCAAGTACTATTTCACTACTTTTAGGAGAAGATTTCTAAAAGAGTTTGATAAATTAAAAAAAAACTGCCAAAGCTACGGGAAACAATAGTTCAATAATATAAAATCTTGGCACATGCGAAAAAACTTGAGCGCTCACAGTAAAAATACTGAGAATATCCACTGTTTTATTACAGTATTATTTCAATGCTACATTATACACTAAATCTTGACTTTATTACGTGAGAAATAAGGTCGATTTTTGTTACTAGCCAACTCCTTAAATACGAGTTATATCGTTCTAAGGCGTCAAAGTAAGCTCCAGGGCAACTCCTCAAAAAGGAAAATTATCATATGGACAATGACAGTGACATCTTTGTCGTAGTAACGAGTGATTAAATATGCTTCCATAACTTAAAAATGTTAGTACCTAAAACAAACACCTTCACGCCTATATCCCCAAAGAGTGAGGCAGAGGAACAACCAGTGACAACTTAGTGTCTTTTGTTAGTCCTGGGGGGAACCCAGGACTAGCCGAAGACACTAAGTCCCACAATGTGATAAGTGGCAAGCCTATCGCCAACCGGGCACATATCCAATCCTGAGCATCATTTTTTTATTAGAAAATTGGAAAAACCAAATTTTCTTTTTTTGCCCGACCCGGGAATCGAACCCGGGACATTATCCAACCTAGGGAAAATGTTTTTGATCCTTTAAATTCTTGTAAGGACAATGTTTAATGTTTGTAACATTAAATATTGTTTTTATAAGTCTAATTTTGTTGTCATTGTTGCAAAGGCAAATCGCAGCTCCGTTACAATTTTAAAAAGCCGTAGATCATAAAAAATCGTTTGAGATTTACCTAGCATGAGTATCGGGCACATCCAAGGAGACTCCGGCACTGGGCGTGTCCACACTTTGTGAGATGTCGAGCGACACGGAGAGCCCCGTCGTGGTGTCGAGCGACACGGAGGGCCCGGTGCGGTCCAGCGACGCCGTGGCAGTGGTGTCGGGGTGCGCCGTCGACTCGGTGTCCGGCGTCAGAGGCGCCGCATCCAATATGTACACGTTATCGTGCCCTATATCTGTAGGGTAGTGGAGGTTCTCCTGGGCCTTATCGATTCGGAAAAACCGCTCCGCTGTTACCGCTGAAACAGAGAGTAATATTAGCTTATGTGAATAACAGCTGAAACTGTAAACAATAGTGAAGAAAATATTCAGTGGAATCTATATTAAGATATTTAAATTTTTAGCACTTTTCTTTTTTTTTTCAAAAAAACCGATTGGCAAAAGAAATTTGATTTCATTTTGCGATTTAGTTTTTCTTTGGTGGAATCTATATTGATTAATAAACAACAATGAACAAACTTCGTTCAGTTTGCATTAAATACTCTATACCAGCTATCTTACAGCAGGGGGACTACAGGAAAAATAGTAGACAGTAAACCTGAGGTAAAGTGATTTTTCATTATTTTAGGTATGTATGTATTTATGTAATGTTACGTGACCGATACGTTCCAATGTTTCTTTACATTTCGGATTTCAAGTTTTTTATTCATTTTATACTTAGTATTGCTGTCTGTAATTTTTTAACCATTACAACCTATGACATATAAACAATTACGGGAATTTATTTGCTTCAGTTTTATTATCGTCTGTGTGGTCTAGCTCTCCAGCGTCGGATTTGATTTCTTGAGGTCCCGGATTCAACCTCCGGGTCGAGCAATAAAAATAGAAACACAGAAAATTTGTATTTTCAATTTTCTAATACAATAACGTTGTTCGAGTTGGCGTTAGGTTTGCCACCTATCACATAATGTGACTAGTGTCTTCAGCTTGTTGTGGGTGCCGTGGTTCTGCCTGTGCCTACGTCTTCGAGGATATGGGAAGATTCTTTTCTTTACAGTTTTATTATATCTATAGATATTAGCTAAGTATATATTGTTAGCCTATAGAAAGAATTGCTGGATAGTAGGAAAAACGACATTAGTTTTTCAGAAATTGTTTTAAGTCGTCATTGTTTCAAGGCGGTATTAAGTTAGTCGGATTAATTAACACTGTATTATACCCATACCTATACAAAGGAAATATAAAATAACAAAGGTAAACTAGCTATGCTGTGAATGAAAAATATACAATATATTTTATGAAGCAAGTTTGAATAAGTATGAGGAAACAGCGAGAAACATTTACAAACCTTATTTATAGCCACGTAGGCGAGAATGTTCTAGAAAGTTAAAACATTTACAAACTAAGTAAATTGCTAACTTCAAAGTTTCATTTGCATACATAGCTTTTACAAGAACGCGCTGTTTCTGTTATGTACCTTATGTTTTATTATAAGTTATGTTTACATTTCTCGCACACTGACATTTTTCAAACTCGCTACCAAAGAGTATATAAATACTACGTAGTAAGAGGCGGGACTTCCATAGATACATAGCAAACCCTAATTTTGTATGAAGTTTACTTACAGTGACACATGTCACTTTGCATAACATGGTGAAAAGATATAAACCGTATAATTTGTAAACTAAGTCTAAATGCATTCAGATATGAGGCAACTAGTGTCATATGATTTAGGTAAATAAAAAACATAGCAAACTTATTTTTTTTATTTTTTTGTATGAAAGTTGCATCCAACTGCTCGCTACTCGCTACCTACAACCCGTACGAATGAACTGTGCACCTCGCGCTGTGACGTCACTTGTCATTCTCATTTTTCATTTATTTTCCATTTTTTATGGTGATAAGAGATCGGTTTTGATAACGGTAACACAGACGCTACAGGAAAAATTTTGGCTAGTTGCTGCCATTTCTAGCGGTTCAGTTGGTGGACTTGACTGCATGAGACCCCGGGTTCGAATCCCGGGTCGGGCAACAAAAAGAAAATTGTTTTTTTTCCAATTTTCTAATAAAAAATGTTGCTCGGGATTGGAAATGTGCCCGGTTGGCGATAGGCTTGCCACCTATCACATTGTGGGACTTAGTGTCTTCGGCTGGTCGTGGGAGCCCTGGTTGTGCCTCTACCTACCTCTTCGGGGATATGGGCGTGAAGATACATCAGAATCATTTCTGATATTCAGTCCATTTGGACTGTGTATTAGGCAAATTTTAGAATCCCAGTCCATTGCACCTAATTGTTATTGTGGTATTTAGCGCCTATTTCTTACCAAGGATCAGCTGTGCATTAAGACAATATTTTCACCATAAAAAGCCATAAAGTAAAGGTGGACTCACAGTCAACAAACCACCAGTCCATGAGATTCGGGTAGTGAGATTCCTTGATAATATTCTGTATGAGGGTGCGCATCTGCTCCAGGTCCGCCGTCGGGTTCACCTCCACGCTGCCTATCCTCTCCGCTGTTGAACAGACAGAAAATTAAGAATACGATCAATTATACATACATATTTTCACGCCACGTCCGTTATGAGATAGGCAGAGAATATCGAGTGCCAAATATCACAATCCTGGCAGACCTGTCTAGCTTCCTTCACATTCATTACCCTTTTGAAAAAATGGTGGCCTGTAAAGTCGGTTTTACGGGCGAAGATTTTACGTGACAACGTCTTTTTCTCGGTAGAATATTTATTGATATGAATATTATTAAATTGCACAATAAGAACAAGGAATTGAATGAAAATAAGAAATGCACAAATTTTAACTATAGAAATATATTTTGTTTACTAAAACATTGTACCGGTGCGACGGGCCTCTCTCTCGTTCGGGGACTCACCGTAACAGACGTGAGCGGGCGTTACACTTTTTCAAGAGTGACTCCAAGCCACAATCTAATTTAAGACGATGTCATGTCAAAAACACCCCGGTTTCGGAGAATCTTGACTCCATTAGTTACTATTATCAATATTCAATTATACCATTAGTATAAGAAGTTTAAATATTTAGAAAAGAAAAGAAAATATACTTTTTGCGGAATATGCGAGTTGTTACAAAATTATTTAAGCATTCCAACATATTCTGCCACATTGTGGTGTACAAATATTTTAATATTAATAAAAAGTAATTGTTTAATTATGTACATAATGTCTTAATGTTCATACAAAAAAGTTGTTTAGTTAAGGCTAAGTTAAGGGACATTACGTACAGTACAAATATAAAACAAATATGAAACAGTGTGGAAACTAAACCTAGTTGACAAATATTTATGTTGGTAAGTGTTATTCCATTAAAGCAAGAGGTTTGTCATGTTATTTTTATAAGTATCTACTGTTCTGTGTGTACTGTTCTGTGATTAATCAATCGAATTGCAATAACTAAAAATAAATGTAATTTAAGTACAAAGTAGGTAATCTCATGGCGTAGGTTAATCCGAACAAAAGACGTGCATATACGCTCGTGGTATTTTTAGAAAGATCGCGAAAACAAATGACAAGGTGATCACTTGTCTTCACGCGGCATTCGCTACTGCAGTACCGCGAAAATCGCCTAACCTAAGCTTTAGAGCTTCGTCGATATTAGGGATGGGCGTTGAATAAACAGCCTAGTTGAATCAACCGTCTACGTAGAATGGACGTTTCGACGGTCCATCGTTTATCGATGGACTAGTCCATTTCGTAGACGGCTAATTTGAGTAGTCGACGTTCGAAACAAGTCGCGACGCAACGTTCGACGCGTCAACGTAGCCGTATAATATCAACGATCAACTTCATTCTGTAGATTGCTACGTTTCTTACGGCACACGGTCACACGAATTTGAACTTTAACTTTCTACATAGTGCGGTGATATTTATATGTATGCACGCTGAATACTCATGGACTGGTTGATTTATTTTAATTTTTGAAGGTTTATTGTTTACTTAACTATTTATTAGTAGGCGACCCATTACGCGCATGCAAAGTAAAAACTTTTTGCATTATTAATATTTCAGACGTATGGAAAACTGAATGTAGGTAATTTCAAATAGATTTTTTTAATATTTTGTTAACCGAAATCAAAAACGGAGGTTGACGCCCACATTTTTTATGCATGTTACCTTGTAGATTTTTCCGTTATTTGTAAACCAATTTAAAAAAAAAAATATTTTTTTTATTTAAAGAATTGCCCATTGGTTTGATGCCAAATTGAATTGGTAAATGAAAATCGGTAAAAATCAACTATTTTTGTGTAAGTAAATACTTACACGACCTAATTGTCGGTTTTTTACTGTATTTAAGTGACAAACAAGTATTGTAAATTACCCAAATACCTACTACCTTATTCGCAGTATGTGAAATAATGATATGATGCACCGTCGAGTCTAAGGTATATCCTATGTAAGCGTAGCAACTTCTACATAGAACACAATATGGTCGACACGTCAACTAGTCGACGATTTCAACTAGTTAATCGACTAGTCCATGAACAATATTAAACGGTCTAGTCTCGTCGACAAAAAATACGTCGACGACCCATCCCTAGTCGATACGTTTGTGTAAACATGCCCTTTCGAACTCTTGTAGGTAGTCTTAATACTGTTTCATATTTGTACCGCGATTTAGGAATGGCGGTGAAGCTTAAACAAGGCTTCATAACGTCTCAAATGTTTACCACTGTGGGTGCCCTTGTATAGGTCTCCCGAGTCCTGTGTAGCTTTTGAACTAGCCTGAATATAATTGATAATAATTGTGACTTTCCACAATGAGTTCTCATGGGAATGTATCCAGTTATGCCAAGTTAAAAGCTTCTTCCCTTGGAGACATTTAAACTGACAATAGTTCGGGAAATACTTTGTTCTGACTTCTGACCGTTTGGAATAACAAATGAAGAAACCAACCTCTTTGCAAACTAGAAATAATATTTCTTTATGTGACATCTCCGCGAAAGCAATTTTGAGGCTTGATTTATACGTATTGACAAAACATTTACATACTATCCGATCCGGCGAACTTCGTATCGCTTGACAGCTACTAACAGTTTGTATGGACAAAAGTGTGGTTTTTCCTACTTTCTCTGATAATTTCCCAGTTTTTTTCTTAATATGATCCTTCTCCTAACAAAAACCAATACAATAAAAAAAAATTAGCAAAATTGGTCCATCCGTTTAAGTGTGACGCGGTGAGCACGCGAAATTTATCTTTTCTTTTTCTTTTCAATTTGGACTCATTTTTTATACACAAGCTTAACATGATCACGTAACGTGTAGCTGAAACTGATACTTTAAATTACTGTTTTGTTGTAAAATGTTGTTAATTTTATAAGGTTTAATACCCTTCCGGTAATACGGACAGTTGGACGGATTATATGGACATTTTGTTATAAGTATTTTTATTTTAGCACTTGCCCTGTGCTTGGGATAAATTTTTCTATACATTTTTTTATATATTTTCTATATTTTTTTTTGTTATAAGTATTTCGAAAAGTTGAGACTTTTACTTGTAGATGCAACTGTTAATCGAAAAACAAGAGTGACTCTCTTAAGCCAATAGAAATGCCCCCAAATTGTCTATGGTACTTCTGAAAACTAAGGTAGTGACGTACCTACTGTTATCGTAATGACGTAAAAGTTTTTTTGATTGGAGATAGTTATAACAAAAAAAAATCTGTAAAGCAATGCACATGTTTTGCGGTATGTGGGTATTAAATATATCGTAGTTTGCTTACTGATACTATTTCTAAAACAAAATTTCAGTATTTTTTTTTTGTAAACAATGATTATCAACAAAACCGCTTATCAAAAAAAAAAGCAAAAACATTGCTAATACGGACATGGGATGTCCATATTTTAAGTACAGAAAATTTAATCTGTTAGACGTCAATTTAACTAGCTTTATTTTATTTTATTTTATGTTACAGATAATTAGACGCTATATTAAGAATAATTTAAAAAGTAATTTTGTAATTTATGTGTAGCAACAGTAATAAAATAGAAACTTTCACAAAGAAAGTACAAAATTGACCGCCCCGTTGGTAGAGTGGATAGTGTACACGCCTAACTACACTGATCAACCGCGACGCTCGGGTTCGTTTCCCGACTGGGGCAGGCGTGAACATTTGGATGTCTGCATTTCCGGGTGTGGGTGTTTATTAAAGTTATTCTCATATATGTTTAAGTATTTCTATGTATTGGAATCATTGACTAACACCCATATCACAAGCACATAATTTGCTTATTTTGGGGTTAGATTCAATTTGTGTAACTTGACCAGGGATATTTATTTATTATTATTGACAAAGACAACCAAAAGCAAAATAATCAAAAACAGAAACAAAATAACCAAGTTAATAAAAAAGATTGTCTTTTAAAGTTTAAAGGTATCCTGCTTTTGCTTTTTAAGCAGAGAGGATAGAAAAGCTGACATGCAGATTTGTGATGAATATAAACAGTGATGAAGACTCTTACTTATAAAACTATCTTTATCGTTTGTTGTAGGACTTACCTACAAGAAACAATAAAGATAGTTTTGTGTATCCAAAATGTGATAAGTAGAAGGTTAACAGCAAAACACAAGAAATTGATTTTATAATAAATAAAAAGTCTGATTAACATTAATAACAAAGAAAATTACTTAGAATGTATAAAGGTTACATTTTTGTTATATTTTCAAATATTTTATACTTTTAAAATGGACAAGTGTGTGTCCATTTTTTATATTAGTGTGAAAATGTGGACATTTTACATGTTTTTTTTTTTAAAAAAACGTCTCAACTAAATATTCCTTATTAATCAGTCCAATGGTTACCAAAAGTTTTAAATAAATATATAGAGATTACAATGCTGCTTTTAGATTTTATTATTTTACGATGGAAAATATCAAATGTTTTTTTTTAATTACAAAAATAAATCTAGTGCTACGGAAAATCTGTGGTGTAATGCTCGCTGACCGCATTCGTAACAGTGAGATCCGAGAAAGAGTGGGATTGAAAGAAAGTGTTGGTGTTAAAATGCGTAAAGGCAAGCTCCGCTGGTTCGGTCATGTGGAAAGAATGACAGATGAAAGATTGACAATGCGAATGTGGATGGATGTAGGTACCCAGGGAGACCAAGGCTGACATTTCATGATCAGATTAATCGGATATTGTCCGAGGATGGTGTCAAGAGTCTCCGAAACCGGCGTGTTTTTATGAAAAGGGTAATGAATGTCAAGGAAGCAAGACAGGTTTGTCAGGATCGTGAGGTCTGGCACTCGATACTCTCTGCCTACCCCGTAAGGGACTTGGCGTAAAGAATGTATGTATGTGTCCAAAAATCCTTAGGGTGTCCATATTCGATTTCCGTACTTTATGTTCCAATGTACAAATCCAGTCCTCCAATGAACCAATTTTGATATTTCTTTTTTTGTCATCTTAGATATTATCAGAACTCAGGTTTTTGTGAAAAAAATAGTTAGGATAGGACAAAGTCTGTCGGCTCAGCTAGTTAAGAAATACAAATATATGAACAAATCACTTCACAAAATATTGCGGCAACATAAATATTATGCCAACATATTTCTTACAAATACACTAATAAGCTCGTTACCTTACTTCAATTTATTATAATTCAGCTAATTCTTGGGAAAAGATCAGTTGTGAATGAATAGGCGCTAGTTTATTTGCAGAATACATATACAATTTCAAACTAATTAAAAAAAAATATCATACCCAATCACGATAACATGTGTAGAAATATAAATCTTTGATTTTGTTGACAGTATTTAAAAAGAATATATTTTGAATAAACATTTCAGCTGTAATTCTAATAAACAAAGATTAAAGTCCGCACAAAACAAAGCCAGGCAACTACAAACAACAAAAACGTCAATCAACATTTAACTTCAAAGTACCTCGTTACATATTTTATCACGTTTGCTCCGGAGAAATTTAATGTATAATTTGGTTTTATCGTGACAATTTCTACCTGTATACTCTACAAATGTAAAATCTGTGATTTAACCTTCGTAGATAATACTATTGTAAATAAAGTAGTTAATTTGGAATCTAATTAGGCTAAATTCAATTTGTGTAACCTATTCAGCGATATTTATTTAGTTATTTATTGCATATATATCTCAATATACCGATATATTATTACAGGTAGTAAAGGAAGGCTAACAAGCAGACAAACTTCCTGATGATAAAAATACATATCGCCTATAGACACCACAGGTTGTAACGGTGCGTTGCTAATCTGACGATAGAGTTTTAGGCCTTTTGCGTTAGTTAGATTTTTGGCTGTTCTAAACCGTAACAATACAACAGCAAGCATTATTATATAATAGTATAGTTGACTAACATAAATAACATAAGGATATAATTTGATTAGATTGCGATAGATATTTTATTGAATCAAGCGTTACTTTGCGGCCGTGAGTGAGGATGTTTTATTTCCCAAGTTCGAACTCCCAAGCTTTTACTTTATTCGTGGTCTGGTAGCGGTGGTGGGCGGTAGGAACGTTCGTTAGTTTTGTCACATTCTGTGGCATTTGGAAATCTTCACGCCACAATTGTTGCACTGTTTACACGGAAGCAGCACAATAAGGGTTTATTCTACATCTGCTTAGTTTGGAGTTAGATTCAATTTTGTGTAATAATTTGTCTACGGAAATTTATATATCTATTTTCGTGTTTTTGCACACCAACAGATACTCCTAGAATAGTATAATAGTAGCAAAATAGTAAAATAACAGCGAAATACGAGTAGTTACCTGTTTTAGCTAATAGTTCCTTGTCGTAGTGATGTCGCTCATAGTCCGCCATTGTTATGAGGTTAACCGTGAACGGCAGCTTGTCCAATGTTGTTTGACTGCAAAGTTTATTTTTGTCAGTAAATTTTAATTAGCGCTAGTAAATATCTTATCAGTATAAAAGTAAACTTTGTTCCCTTGGATTGTAATGTAATCACGTGTTCAAGTTCTTTACGTTTTGTGAAGGCGTTATGGCCGCCCATTGCTTGCTTAACAAACTAACAAACAAAAACATTTTTGCATTTAAATGTTCATCAGCTTTTTAGACGAGGGGTGAGCGTATGTATCTGCCCATAGCTTCACTGGACACTCACGATTCTTTGATTCGATTTCCGGTAAGAATTTGGGTAATGAAAAAAATATGTCTATGATTGGCAAGGGCAAAGGCAGGACTCTCTGTACAGAGACAAGGCAGGACAAGGACAGAGGCAGGGCAGACAAGGGAAATCCTACACTATATTTTCTAAATTTTGGTTTTATCATAATATGAATACCTCACATAAGTACTGAGAAGAGGTGAGGTAAAAATTTGAAACTAAATATAATAGCTAAAATAGGTTTCTTTTTTAATTTCATTTTTTTATTTAACAAATTGCTTGTTCACATACTCGTACGTAGCCTATTTGAACGGTTTTCAGTCATTTGAATAGTTATAGTGTTCTTCTAGGAGGGCGGTGGACAGCTACCACCCCTCTGCCCGTACCTCGCTACGCCCAAGATGATGGGTCTTAGCATCACCATGTCTTATAAACAAAGTCGCTTTTTGCTGTCCGCGCCAATGTAGGTACGCTTAGATCTTCAAAACTACGCAACAGTTTTTGATACGCATTAATTATTATAAGCAACTTAAATTGGGTTTTGATAAGATCGTGTTTTTTGTTCAGATTTCAGTTAATTTATCATAAAAATAAAATTTAATAATTGACCCTAATCTAGGTTAATAAAATGTAAATAAAGTTTAATATTTGAATCCTCTGAAATTTCACAACACCGTAACCTAAAATCATCAATATCAATCATATCAAAAATTTAATAATTAACAGTGTTCATAGGTGATTCCATTAGGCAACATATTACCGATATATCGATTCTAGCACTTGTCGGGGTTTATTATTAAAATAAAATAAATAACGCGATTAAATATTATTTACATAGCACCATCCACTAATTTATGTGAGTATAAAGTATCTTCACGCCCATATCCCCGAAGAGCTAGGCAGAGGTACAACCAAGGCACCCACGACTAGCCGAAGACACTAAGTCCTACAATGACCCGGGATTCGAACCCGGGACCTCATGCAGTCAAGTCCAACACCCGGACCGCTAGACCACAGAGGCGATTTATGTGAGTATAATACGTGTATAATCAATACTTAAAATAAAACTGTAGAAAAGTGAATTCCCTACATTGAAGATTTTATACAGACGACCAAAAATGAGCAGTAGAACACAGTTTTAGTATTTTTGAATTTTTATCTGTCTATTTGTCTGTCTCTCGATTGCAATTCACGTCAAATCTACTGTACCGATTATAACGAAATTTGGAAGTTGATGTTTCAAACAAGGTTATAGGAAACTTTTTATTTCACTCACTAAAAGAGTTTCCGTTTGAAAAGGGTAAAAGTCAAAACGTGAATTGGACTATATTTCAATACTGCGTAGTCCGATTTTGTTATTTTTATTTATTTTGTAGCAAGT
>NJDC01016869.1:198873-228806 GCA_002245475.1 Calephelis virginiensis
ATTATAAAATAAATAAGTTCTTAGTGGAATGGTACATGACAGACCAGTATTTGGACATATCTTGATGGCAATAAAGCTTTATATAGATATCAGATTATTAAACAGAGACGAGAGCCGCACGGTAGGTTTGACATTTGATATTACAGATTTAATATTCGCTTGCACGTGAAAGCGGACACCATATTGCGAATGTATAATTTTGTTGGAATATTAGCGTATCTGCAACGGTCAATATAATTACCAATTTATTTACTATTAATATTCTAAGTTAACGGGTACAAATTTCTAAATACACAGTTTTTTGTTCAATATTATAAAAATAATAATAAAGTAACTTCACACCCATATCCCCGAGGTGGTAGGCAGAGGCACGACCAGGGCACCAACGACTAGCTAAAGACACCAAGTCGCACAATGTGATAGGTGGCAAGCCTATCGCCAACGGGGCACATATCCAATCCCGGGCAACCTTAGAATCCAATCCCGGGCTAAATCTTTATTTGAAAATTGAAAATACAAATTTTCTAGTTTTGTTTAAGTTGACCCACCCGGGAATCGAATCCGGGACTAAAAATCAAGTCCGACGCCGGACCGCTAGACCACAGAGGCGGTTAAAAATAATATGACTAGTGATAATAAATAACAGGATTGAAATAATGTCTACAACTAAGACGTAACGACATGTACGTTGTACTAAAATATGACATTTTGTATGAGAGACAGTACTGCAACATTTCCAAAATTTGAAGTTTTTTATCTCAAATTAATACATTTTGAAATGTCCGGTAAAATGTTCGACAAAAATATACTTTTTTAGATTCAATACTTCTTATCGTCGGTGCTTGGTGGAATTCCATTCTTGATGCAATTTACGTAGAAACACAAACTAAAAGTGTTGTGTTGTGGAAAGTACAAGTGTTTCTAAGTACTTTGCATATACTTTTTTGTCGTTGTTATTGTCGTACATTGATTAACGGCCAATGTTAATAATGTATCTCAATCTAATGGATTTCAAGCAATCTAGATAGCTGCGTATCCGGCGACCTATCCCATACCTAATTGCCATATTTATCCTGTCCACAGATATGTTATTGGTAAGCGATAACATAATAATGGATAAAAATATCAATCTTGGACAACAAATTGTGGATTAGGATTGATTATTAATATTGGCCGTAAATCTTTTAATCTTCGCAAGCTTGGATTGGGTGATATAGGTATTCTCGCCGTAATATTACTAGTTCCCGCCATTATCGGGTTTTGGTCTGCCAATTGCCAGAAAAAAAGAAAAAGAAAAAAAAAATTTACGGAATATGAGTTTTACAAATTATTTAAGCGTTCCAACATGTTCTACCAATTTGTGGTATGCAAATATTTTAACCAAATTAGTTAGTTTTGATCAAATTAGTTAGTTTAATTATTTATTTACTATTTACTCACTGTTTTTTGTATTGATTACATTATTATTTATTAATACAAACAATTTTTGGAATGTAAATTGATTTATCCCTAACTACCGTAAACTACCAGGTTAGGTAGAGTATTATTTACACTAGAGGCTACTCAGCCTTGGGTTGGCAACACACCATTGCTAACTTTGGTGTCTGTAGGACGCATGTATTTCTTATTATCAAAAAATCTGTCTCCTTATTTACGTTCTAATTTCACAAGAAACATTTACACTAACGAAGTATTTATGTACTTACCAATTGATATGTCGTTAATCCTACTACTTCTATTAGACCGTCTTCAGTGGATGGCTCCACTGACCCACCAGACTTATTCCAAGGGTGCGTTCCACCCCCATAACTGAAAAAAAATAAGTAATATTAAAAATCAAGTTATATTTAAGCTATTTGTCGGAAAAATAATAACCATGTTTTATTTTTTGGGGTTTACAAAGAAAGCATACAGTTTCTACTATGAAAGAAAATACTTCACATCTCAAAATCAATGCCTATCATTACATTCATTGTCTTATAATGACTGCCTCGTTGATCGAGGGACTAACGTACACACGCCTAGCTCTACCAACTATCAGCGAGACTCGGGTTCGATTCCCGGGGGGGGGGGAGGCATTAGTAAGATGAATATTTAAATATGTGCATTTCCGGGTCTGGGTGTTTATTAAAATTATTCTGGTATCTATTTGAGTATTTCTATGTATTAGAATCGTTAACTGATACTCATAACAAAAGCATATAATTTGCTTACTTTGGGGTTAGATTCTATTTGTATAACTTATCCAGTGACATTTATTACATTTATTCATAAATAAATAGAACTGATTTAAAGGCCGTTCTCTTTCAGGAACATTGGTTGAATACAAACAAAATGTAACTGTTTTTTCCAATCGCAATCTAGCTACAATAAAAAAAAAACGATTTAAGAATGTCTGTTTGTGAAACATAAATGGGAATATTAAATTATTCTTACCTTGGAATGTTTAAGAATACAATAGCGTGTACTTTATGTTCCCTTAGAACTGGGGTGAAGTCTTTGCCGTCGCATTCCATGGTCACGAAATCCGCTAAGCCTTTCCATTTGCGTTGCATTAAGTCCTTGCCTCCGGCCGTTCCGTAGAATAGCTTATTACGTATACGAGAATTAAATTTCTCTGGATGTGCCTCTAAAATTATAAACACAGCCTTATCAGATATCGCACTCGTGTACGTCGCCTATAAAATGAGATTCTCGTTGCCTTTGGTACTTGTATTGAATTATCACTGCGTTGGTCCGGGTATAGAGTAGGCCATTTGGCTTCCTGCTAGGTAGCTCGTAAGAGGCGAGTACGAGCTATTTTTATTTACTAACAAGACCACTGGTATTTTTATTTTAGCACTTGCCCTGTGCTTGGGATACATTTTCTATAAATTTTAAAGAAAGAAAAAATTGTTCGCCCCAGACAGGATTTTTTCTTTCTTTAAAATTTATAGAAAATTTATCCCAAGCACAGGGCAAGTGCTAAAATAAAAATACGTTGCGAAAATTGAAAGTTATGGCCATTCTAAAATGTGAATTTCATCTGTAATGATGAACTCATTTGGTGGGTACTCAGAATTGTGTATCTATAGGACATAACTACCCGCGTTAACGGGTTAGAAAGGAATTAAAAATTTCGCCACGGGACTTGAATCCTCAGTAGCTCAATTGGCTAGAGCATTCGTCGGCTTGAGACGAAATGTTACAGGTTCAAATCCTGTCTGGGGCGAAATTTTTTCGTTCTTTAAAATTTATAGAAGACCACTGGTGGTACAGCGCTGTGCAGCATCTACTCTGGGTGAGGAATCCCGATCCCTAGTCCTAGCCTCTAGCTCTATCATCCCGGCCATAGGACAATGACACTCATGAAACATGTATGGTGTTTATAGGCCATGGTAGCCTCTTACCATCTGCAGAGTCGTGTGCTTGCTTGACATTGATATTACATAAAAATATAAATGGATAAAAAATATTTATTAAGGGAGGTAGATGAGGATAAAAACCGGTCAAGTTGAAACGGACAGTAAGGTTACTCTTGAATCTCGATTTCATGCAAATTGAAAATTGGATTCGAGTAAGTCATTTTAGGTTCTCCTGAACACAGTGACTTATTAACATTTAGTTTCAAAATAATTCAACGAATCCGATGAAATAATTTATTGTTTACATTAACTAAATGTCAATATTGGCCAGTATTGTGTTCAAGAGTAGCTAAACTGATGTACTCGATTCTAATTTCCAATATAGAAAAAATCGAGTTTCAAGAGTGACCCTTCTACAAACCGATAGTTACAATTTTATAAGGCAACGAAGCAGATGCTGTGTTACTGAGATTGATGAGTAGTGTAATTTGCACTTATGTATAAAAATTTATACATACGTGGTATTTAATAGCAGTAATAAATAAAATGCTGTCAGCTGAAAAAACCCTAACTTTAATATAATGTTATGTCTTATACGTATACAAAGGTATTTTTTTAGGTATTTTGCTCGATTTCGATCTTGGCTTAGCGGCAATAGGATCAACTGGAAATTACGCTCTTTACAATTAAATAAACAAAGGGTTCATAAATGACGAATATATCCCTGGGTATATATAAAAGAATACGTAAATCATAGAAGCTCCTCCTTTTAAGAACTCGGTTAAAAAAGAGTTAATAATAAATTGCAATTTTTAAGTAATAACTGGCAGCTATTTCTACAACTTTAAGTTATTCAATATTCGAAAATGACTAAGAACAATAGGTAAATAAAATCAATGAACCTAAATATAAGTAGAGCTTTCGGTAAAATTACTGTAATTTTAACAGGCTTATTCATAAACGTTGTTTAACTTTTAATCACCAATTTAAATAATGTTTAAAAAAAATATTATTCATAAACGCTATTTCCAGTTAATCATTTGTTTAAATATACTCTTAAACAGCTGTCACTTTAAACAACCTCGGACCCTTGTTTAAAACCTTAATCAACAAAATGGCGGACTAAATTTCAAACAGCTGATTTTATGTACAATGACAAAATGCAACAAATAGCCATTTAATATGGCTTATTTGTGTATTCTTATGAATTTTCTATAATATACGAATTGAAATATTTTGATTTCGTTGAAGTTTGGACAAATTTGGACAGGAAATGTTGGATTTTGGAACAATATAGGACTATAATAATGTTTTATTATGAAGATAGCCAATGAAGAAACGAATAGTTTTCCAGAGCATTTTTTTATAATATTAGAAGCAGAAAAGTAGACAGATTTTCTGATGGTGAGAATTTCACGCCGCCTAGAGACACCAAAGGTGGCAATGGTGAGTTTTCAACCTGAGGCCGGGGTGTTAAGCCCCGAGCAAGAGTAAGTTTACCCGCTACTTTAGTCTACTAACCGGAGCAATTCAACAGCAAGCGCTGACGTTAAGGCGGCAGGAATAGGTAAGGCGGTGGTACCAATCCGGGTGAGTCGCTGCGAAACTCACCTCCTAGTCAGTTGTCACGGTGCTAGTGACGGTAAGCCTATGCTTGCTTTTTACGCGCTGTCTAACAGGAAGGTATATGGTTTATTCTACAAAGGAACTCAAACCAACACGGGGGATAATATTACAGAAATGACATCATTTTATACTTAGCTTAGTATTTCAACAACAGTTCAAATGTTTTGTGACTATGTTGCATCAACTTTTATTTACTCTAATAAATTTAATTTTAGTGTAGTACAATACTAGTAGTACTGAACTTTTACATCACATTGTTTAAAAAACGCCAACAAGTTACATAGCCCAGGTCCAGCATATTAGCAGGTAGATAGTTATAGACAAGGAATATAAATACTCTTTAGCAAGAGGTCATAGACGTCCGACACTGTATTCAGAAACAACATGGAAACCAAAGATAATATAATCACTATGGAAACAACGATGTTGACTACGGATGACAATTGTTTAATTCACTTTTAGCAAAAGAAATACGCGTACAGCCACATTTCTACCAAAACCTACCAAGTTAAACAGTATTTAACTAAGCATTGTCAAAATTTACTTTATGAATAACAAATTTTTAAACAACGTTTAAGGCTTAATCAAGAGATTAGTTAAGCAATGTTTAGGAGGTTATTTAACTACTTTTTATGAATAAGGCAGTAAATGTTCCACTGTGTCATGTGTTACAATATAAGGCTTTAGGCTCTTCAAGGGCTAACGGTTTTGATCATTTCTCGGTTGTGGAGAGAACATATTCGGTTTCCATTTAAAGGAATTGACTAGCTATTAGAGCAATTGAACAGATGTGTACCTTGCAAATTATAGTAATAGCACCAGAATAGGTGACACGTTTCATTGCTTCATTATTAATTATTTGCTTAATATAACTAACCAGGTAGACATCCTATAATGTATAAATCACACAAATATAGGAGGTTTTGTTATTTAAAAAAATATGTCTTCCGAACTATTATCAAACTGTTATTACATATTGATATATTTATTGACCGAGCGAGCAAAACGAGTGAAGTTCTATGTGTTCAGATGGGGTTGCAGTTGTATGTTTATATGTTTGTATATTTGTATTTTTATATGTTTGTCTGTTTGTTCGACGATAACTTCAGTAGCTTTAATTTGATCTTAATGAAATTTGGTAGGTGTGTAGATAAATTTAATACATTTTTTAAGTTCGATCTTGGGTAAAATTGGATGTGGGGTTACGGCGCTAGGGTTATCTAAATTAAGGGGGGCTCGAAAAATAAATCTTGGACAATTATTTCGTGTGAGATATCAAATGATCTCTCTGATGCCTGATTTAAGCATTTCAAATTGTTTTTACTTTTTTTCTGCTGTAGGTACATAGTTTGAGTAACAGACTAAAATCTATTGTATTAAAATTACTTAAAAATAACAATAACATTGACAAAGATATCGATATTTAATAATAATCAGGTCGGTGAGTAAGGTAGCCGATAAACTTACTTTTGGTCGAGGTCTTACATCCCGGCCTCAGGCTAGCAGCGCACCATTACCATCTTTAGTGTCTCTAGGCGGCGTGAATTTCTTACCTTCAGGAAATCCGTCTGCTTGTTTGCCTTTCAATATCATAAAATATATGAATGGTCATCGTAACGGCGACGATGTCAGTGTTCGTATCGTAATGATGTCGTGACATTGTCCCGGGATGACGTCTTGACGGTAACGATATTTTTCTGTAAGGATTTTGCGTGGAAAGATGACGTGTATGTGTGTATGTATGTTTCTTTAGTTTTCGATAGGTATAACCTCAAGTTACCACCGCGGAGCACGTATTGCGTGACCCGTAGCGGGGCCCCTTGGCCCCTGACAATGGATTTTTCGTAGTCCTTCGTACAAGGCCACGTGACCCACTCGTCAACCGCTTATAGCGCTTAAACTAGACGGTGAAAGTAGCTAATTTTATTTTATATACATACTTCAGTTTACATATTTAGAATTTAAATCTCAATTTCTGAAAATAAATGTTTTTCCGATTTTGGCTTGGCCCGAATGCAGTAGGGCGTTGGGCTAGCCAGTGGTTAGTACGGGATGCAACGTGCACGCAAACAGGAAATCAATCTGTACCACGATTAGATTCAATTTATAAATTCAATAAATGAAATGATTCTGTTCATAAACTAAGCTTATTTTAGATGCATGCATCTTTTTGAATGGAACATTTTAGAAACAGATTATTAAGGCCAAATCGTGATGTTTTCCTAGTGCTAGATTAAACGTCTGTAGAAATGTGTATAGACCAATATGACAGTACAAAAAGTGTTTTGTCTCTTTCTATTACTTTCGTTGAAAGAAGACAGCGATGGCTTAGAATTAGTTTAGCGTATGCGCAACAAAATTACCACCATTAATTAGTTGCATGATGTTGAGTTGTAATTGCCTTTATGATAAACATGAACCGGAAGTCTTAAAAACACTTTTTTATAGAATGATCAAGCACACTGCTTTCCTCAAGATAAGAGAAAATTCCTGTATGTGAGGCCAATATTGCAAGTCCACCGGCTACTCTACCTTCCGGCCTGGATCATGACAGTGCAATGTAACAAAGTAAACTGTGGCAAGTGCAAGTGTTATTTGTAAAATGTGTCTGGAATTAAAACGCTGATGATAATGAATACAGAAACGACACCCTGTTTCATTATTTTAAATAAAAAATACTTATAATGAAGCGCCCTAAAAAATTGTTTCATTTCATAAAACAACATCATCCAAGCTATTTTTCGTTAAGATTTAGTAGATATAAAAAAAGTATCTTCACGCCCATATCCCCGAAGAGGTAGACAGAGGCAAAACTAGGGCACCCACGACTAGCCGAAGATACTAAGTCCCTCAATGTGATAGATGGCAAGCCTATCGCCAACCGGGCACATATCCAATCCCGAGCAACATTTTTTTAATGAGAATATTGGAAAAACCTAATTTCCTTTTTGTTGCCCGACCCGGGATTCAAACCCAGGACTTCATGCAGTCAAGTCCAACAACTAAACCGCTAGACCACAGAGACGATTTAGTATATATAAAGTTACGAAAGATAGGAGACAAGACGTTAACATAATTTAAGTTGTAACTTGACGCTTTGGTTTTGACCTACGTTTAATTTGCCCTGTAATCGTCAAACACGAAATTACTTTTAACGAGTAAAACATCCCACCCTTATGATGTATTTTGTCGTGCCTACTTAAGTATTACGATAAATAAATCGATTTGTCAGTAACACCAAAATAACTATATCCTATTAATATTATAAATGCGAAAGTTTGTAAGTATGGATGTATGGATGTTTGTTACTCTTTCACGCTCGAATGGCTGAACGGATTTGTCTGAAATTTGGAAGACAGATAGATTGTGACCTGGATTAACATATAGGCTATTTTTAATCCCAATCGCACACCGGTTTTCTGTGAAAACGCGGGCGAAGCCGCAGGTAGCAGCTAGTACTAAATACTGTGGAAACTTTATGCTTTACAAAGTTCCAATTTTATCCAGATGGCTATCTGTTTGAGGTAGTCGTCGTAACGACTGGAACCATTTTAATAGAACTTTTACTTGTACATGACTAATGTGTATGTGTAGTACTGTAAATGGGATTTTCTTAACCCGAACGCTTACACAATACTAATAATAAGTTCTTGCAAGCATAAAAAGGTTTAAAACCCGAACGAAACAGCTAGTAAAATCACTACTTACACTTTTCAAAAAGGCCATTGTCATACACGTATCACTCAAAAAAAAATATTGAGAGACTTCTGAAGACAAAACATTTTTAAAATTTTTGTGAATTTGTTGTTGAGCCTGTCCGTTTCCGCAAAACAGAAATAATATTGTAAAATTTTGGAAAATATTGGCATGGCATAAAATGGCATATCATATGCATAAAATGGCATGCTCCGCTGGTTCGGTCATGTGGAAAGAATGACAGATGAAAGATTTACAAAGCAGATATACAATGCGAATGTGGATGGATGTAGGTACCCGGGGAGACCAAGGCTGACATTTCACGATCAGATCAATCGGATATTATCCGAGGGTGGTGTTAAAAGTCTCCGAAACCGGCGTGTTATGAAAAGGGTTATGAATGTGAAGGAAGCAAGACAGGTTTGTCAGGATCGTGAGGTCTGGCACACGATACTCTCTGCCTACCCCGTAAGGGACTTGGCGTGAAGAATGTATGTATGTGTCCAAAAATCCTTAGGGTGTCCATATTCGATTTCCGTACTTTATGTTCCAATGTACAAATCCAGTCCTCCAATGAACCAATTTTGATATTTCGGAATTTTGGAAAATAAGGGTGTTAATAAAATTAAGGATGTTAAAAATTTAATATGACTATATGTATCTGTCTGTGGCATCTTAACTCCTAAACGAACGAATCGATTGCGATGTAATTTTTTTGTTTGAAAACAGATTTGATAGAGATGGTTGCTACATCTACTAAACAGCTACATTGCGAAAATGTTGTGTCAGGGTTTATTTTTTTTATTAAATTATTATTGCTGATTTAACGATAGGAGTTTAATATGAAATCAAAGTAGGTCAAAGAAAAAGGAAGTGCTTGTAATCTAAAAAAGTTGCTTACCTCTCGCTTCGTGAAATTCCAACGCAATGTGAGCATCGACCCCAAACGAAAAATAATTATTAACAACATTAAGAGGTAACTCTGGTTTGGCATTACTAGTATCTTCTCCTTTCGCCGCTTCATTAGGCTCCACCTTTAGTTCCCATCTATCTAGTAGCACTGTATCACTTTCACCGATATGTGCCAGGATTTTGGATATTGGTTCATCTTCGTAACCCTACAACAAAGGTGGAATATTCGTTAGTCCATGATAGTAGTACCGGAAGAAAAAATTTGGTCTTCCAGAATATTTTTCAAAATGGAATATGAAAGTGTCCATGACCAATATTATAATATATTTCATCTATGGCAACATAGGTTAAATATATTACTGCACAGTATTCACAGAGCCTTAGGTTATATGTATTTATACAATAGCTTTAAGTTTTTTTTTTATAATAAGGAACACTATTATTTTGCATTATTTTTATTACATTAAGATTGGTTTTAATGTATAACCCAAGTATTTCCCTCTATAATTAACTGATATTAAATATCGTAGGTACGCCTTTTATTTTGTGCCATAGCGCATTTAAATATTAATAGGTAATTTTAATATTTATAAGACACCTCTGATTGTGTTGTTTGACCCATGTTTGACCCTTGACGCTGTACCATGCTCAAGGTATGAACGCGGTGAGACGGAGGCAGTATTGGCTATAATTAAAACCTGTAATTGCGTTATGTTAGTCCTGCGTCCGCAATCTATATTTGTATTTGCCTAATTTTTTTTTATGTATTGGTTATAGTACAGGTACAGGATCCCTGGTAGACTTTTAATCGCTTATTACTATTAAGCTGATTTTGCGTGAGTTGCTTCCTTTTGACTAGACGACCAAGGTTATTTCTAACAGTAATGTTGGTAAATCGTAGCTTAATACGGGTAGCAAGGATAAAATGTCAGATCTAGATTTGGCGACAATGGGACCAACTAAGAAAAACGCTCATCCTATTAATATTATAAATGCGAAAGTTTGTAAGTATGGATGTATGGATGTTTGTTACTCTTTCACGCTCGAATGGCTGAACGGATTTGTCTGAAATTTGGAAGACAGATAGATTGTGACCTGGATTAACATATAGGCTATTTTTAATCCCGATTGCACACCGGGTTTCTGTGAAAACGCGGGCGAAGCCGCAGGTAGCAGCTAGTATAAAATAAAAAAGCAATAATCAACACCTTATTTCGGAAAAAAATATTTCAAATTCAAGACGAAAGAATTTCGAAACGGACAAATTCCTTAAGGATTTTTTTGATCGTGTGTGGCAGGGCCATTGATTTATACGGATTTGCTCCCTCCGTAATATCGTTTTGAAACTTCGAAACGTAACGGAATTCTGCACGTATGTTTCGGGCCTTATTATCAGCAAGCAACATCTGTTTACAATTAAATCCGCCATTTGTGGCCTTACACAAGTCTTAAACTAGGACGTCGGGGTGTTTATAGCTTGTATCAATTTGTATGGACATTATTGCATTTCATAATTCGTCTATACGTCCATTTTATAATAAAAATTAAGTAGCATGTTTTTACGTATTAGGTACTTATATATCTTGTATTCACTGGCGTAAAATTTTATTGGCAGGGTCTTTAATAGAAATAAGATTATTAAATGCGCGATCACATACTCCGACGTCAAAGTCTTTTAGTTAAAGGAAAACGTATAGTGTAAAACACCATACAACACATACGAACTTTATAAAAGAACCGACTAGCTAATTTACCAATGTACTTATAGTTTCAAACGTTATATTGTTTCCCGAGCTCTGCCTATATTCGTGTTCTGGTCGCAGAGGTGGGTGGTGGGAAAATCAGTTAGGCTTCTCACATTCTGTGTCGTTTGGAGGATTATTTGCCACAACAGTTACACTGCTTACACGTAATTAGCAAAATAAAGGTTTATTTTACATCTGTTATAATGTATTTCCGCAAAGTAACGCCTGATTCAATAAAATATTTCAAACGTTTCCTCAACAAAAGTTTCGTCTAGGGAGGGATTTTAAAGAAGCTTTTTAAGATTTAGAAGATTCTTTATCTACCGCAAGTTACTACTAACTTAAATTGAGTGAAGTTAATACAATACATAAGACTTAAAACTAAGTTTTCATATTATGTACATTAGTGGCCCGGTACGTGCTTCGTTACGTATATGACCGGTGTATATGACCGCATGAATGACATAACAAAACAAAAGAAAAAAACAACAGAAAAAAGTTTCAATATTACAGCAAAATCCCCATCTGAAAAAAGTTTCAAGTTGACTGAAAAATGCCCATTAACAAAATGATCCGCCATTTATTGAATTCATTTGTTACAAAAAATGTGATAAATGAAGAACCGCTCGACCGAATTTATGCAAACTTCACGTATACCATCTACTAAATAGTCCGAACAAAGCCTAAACATTTGTTTAGGATAGGTGAGCCCTTTCTTTAGTTATAAAATTACAACCAAAAGTGGCATTGATTTTTATACGCATAGATTAAATACAAAATTCGATTTAGATTTTTTAATAATTATACATAAATTAAGTCTGCACTGACGGTACTTATTCATAATAAAAATTCACATAATCTCGAACGAGTTTCATAATTTTGTTAAACTTTTAAAATGCTAGCCGATTTGGCGAACTTCGTGCAATCGGCACTCAATACTCTTTGCTTACCCTGCAGGGGACTTGGCTTGCAAGTATGCATGTACATTTAAGAATACCTGTACGTTCAAATGTTTTTATACATTCCGAATTTCAAGTAAATTGGTGGCATAATACTGAGTCAATACTCAGTCATAATAAGTTAAAAGTTTCGTAGTTCAGAAACCATAGATAAAACAATTTTTATCTATGGTTTCTGAACTACGAAACTTTTAACTTGGATAAAAATACGGGGCACTATTTAAAGCACACGCTATATTAAAAAATAACAAAATCGGAAATAACCCCTCTCCCAAGTAAACCTTTAATAATCGGGATAAAAAAAACATGTACCTACTACGTGTCAAATTTCGTTACGTTCGGTTCAGTAGTTTCAACGTGAATCGCGCTCACCATACAGAGAGACAGAAGACAAAAAGTCTTAAAATGGTTTTTGCTGCTTGAATGTACATAACTCATTCTTCTATAGTTTTATTATAAATATTGATATAAAAAGGTGCTAAAATAAATTAACAAAATATAATTCATCGTTAAATCTATTTCTCAAGCAGAGTCGTGCAACGACGAGCGTATTTTCGAATTGGTCCCATTGTTGTCAAGTCAGAATCTGATGATAGAATTCCAGGAAATCTAGATGCACCACGGAAATACACTGTTACGAATAAAATAAGATTTTTTTAAATAGGTTAAGAAATTACGGAGAAATCGATTAAAATATAGTTTCAAAGAACTTCTTCCTTTTAGATTGCTTAAAATGGGAAAACGTAGTTTTATATACATAATTATTAACGTCTAGTACATTGTTAAACATGTGCGGTCTTATTAATAGACTAACGTAGGAGTAAAAGTAAGTTGATATTACAGTCTGTATCACATTGCAATAAATACTATGATACCGGGTTGAACCTTTGAGTACTTTACTCCGCGTTTATTGATAAAACGGGTTGATTTAAATGGAGTGGCGGCTAACGTTAAGGCCCCATACTTAGTCAGCCAGAAGAGCCAATCAGCGCACTCCCCCGTTCCATGATTACTATGAAATATTGCGCTATAAAGTAAATGTCTTAAGCTCCAAATCACTATTTTTGGCACTATAAAATTAATTTGAAAGAAAATATAAAAACTGAAACAGTTATCTTTTAGGTATAATACTTATCTATGTTTATGTTAAATCTGGTGTCGATATTTTCATAATTGAAGTAGACAGTTGGATTTTGCTTTCAAAAAAGGGTTAACTTTTTGATTTTTTTCTATAGAGCAAAGTGAAATAAATCGTGTTTTGGAAACACTAGTCTTATAAAGCATATTAATGTTTATCTTGTGTATTTTTGTTGCCAAGATCCATAATTGCTTTGTATGAAAAAAAACAGTATATTGCTGACGTATTTTAGCATACGTGGCCCCTTAAACGGTAAACGTAGGTTAGATAGCTGTAAGCAAATATTCATAACACGTAAACATTGAATTATAGACATATGTCAAAAAAAATCACATAAATACTTCAGGCACGTACTTTACACAGTTAAAGGTAAATAAAGATTAAGGTCCTTCATGTGTAAGATTTTGCTACATCTAACTTCAAATCTCAAAGGGCACCTGCGAGTTCGCTACATTTTGTGTGCCCGCCTAATTTTTATCTCGCAAAAGTTTTTCAGCAAACTGGGTTTATTCTTGAAAATTGCTTTACTTGGAAAAAGGATTTTGTGTAAGATTGATGCCGGCATTTACAGATGTACAGAGACGGGACAAGACTGATCTGTCTTTAAAGCAAACTGATATATATCAACGTTACATTAAAAAAAGGTTTAATGTTGTTGCAATTATGTACGTATTTTAAATGGACGGATTCACTAATTGCAAGAAATACACGCTGATTATATTTTGTTATTTCAGCGGCCCGCCCCTACTTCGAACGGGTATAAAATATAAATATAAACTTCAAATCACTATATCTATTAAAAAGAAACCGCATCAAAATCCGTTGCGTGGTTTTAAAGATTTAGGCATAAATAAATAAATATCTCTGGACAAGTCACACGAATTGAATCTTACCCCAAAGTAAGCAAATCATTTATGCTTGTGTTATGGGTGTTAGTCAATGATTCTAATACATAGAAATACTTGATTAGATAACAGAATATATTTGATAAACAGCCAGACCCGGAAATGCAGACATCTAAATGTTCATCACACAAATGCCTGCCCCCGTCGGGAATCGAACCCAAGCCTCGCGTTTGGTCGACGTAGTTAGGCGTGTGCGTTAGCCACTCGACCAACGAGACGGTCATATTTAAGCATACAAAGGGACTTGGTGACATAGGGACG
The DNA here is from genome assembly GCA_002245475.1 of Calephelis virginiensis. Classification (NCBI taxonomy): domain Eukaryota; kingdom Metazoa; phylum Arthropoda; class Insecta; order Lepidoptera; family Riodinidae; genus Calephelis; species Calephelis virginiensis. Next base: position 213,460 of record NJDC01016869.1, read on the forward strand.
GAGGAAGCGTCTTTGTTTTATACTATGTAGTGATAAGGCAGTGAGCAACTACACGATTCTCCTGATTGAAACAGACTGACGTGGCCTATGGACACTATACATGCTATAGTTGCATCGTTGTCTTAGCCTTAGTTATCAGATCTATTGGCTATTGTGTAACTCGACCAACTACCCAACCCTCTAGACGGATACACGGTCATTACGACAGCTGGAATAGGTAAGGCGGTAGATCCTTACCACCAGTGCAAGTGGTATTAAGGCAGATAGTCTATTCAACGTATAGTACCCGGACCAACACGCGTTATATGGAATCAAATAGATATTGAATATATTAAACTGGTTAGTTTGCAAGGGTAAAGCGAAGCACTATAATGACAAACACTAACATTATTATAGGAGGAAATGTAAAATTGATTTTGTTTCTGATGTCAACTCTTAATGTATATCCATGTAAAACTAATTAATTATACCATTTTGTACATCCAGTAACATCATATTATTAATAAAGATCTACAAATCTTGGTACAAACAGTATTGACGTACCTAAGAGCAGCGCAATGCAGGTAAATAGTCTATCTAAAACTCAGTGTAGCGGATTCGGCGTGATATTACATGGAGTAGAAGTGACAACTCTATTATGAAACGAGTTTATGTTATTACTCCAAGTTATAATGTTCACCTTACCCATAAGATCATTAGTCATTGTGACATTGTCTCAGCGAGTGACACTGTGCAGTTCTAAATTTGACAGATGTACAGGAAATCCGAAAAGTGGGCGTCGTTGAGAATTCACTCATCATTATCAATCGCTTATTTTCTTCCAAAAAGTAGGTCGCCCACGAAAGACCAAAGCTTAGTTTGTGTTAGTAAAGAAGAACTCACCCCTCCCCAACCAAGCGCTCTTGCCAGATCATTGCCAGTTCCAAGAGGCAGGACCCCGACAGCGGGACGCGCCCCGATGCGGTCCAGGACACTCAACACCCAGCCCACGGTACCATCTCCTCCACAAGCCAACACGCGTAAGTTTGGTACTTTCCGAAACAACTCCAACCTGTATAATAATGCACTTTTAGTACTCGAAAAAATAAAAGCGCATAAAACTGCAAAAAAAAGAACTCTAATTATTTCGCTACCGCGTTGCTATTTGGCAATTTTTTTTAAAGATAGCTGATAATTCTGCGATAGCGAATAATTATCAACATGCCAGTAGTCTTGGCTTTCGAGTCTTAATCCATATATATTTTAATTACAACTCAAAAACCAATAGTCGGTTCATGATAAAATTCATATTGGAATATATTACAGAAGACTGAAGTTTCTGTTACTAAACCGAGACTGGAATGTCTCGACTTAGTGGCGTCTTCGATATGCCGATATTCTGAATCATTTATATTACCTATACCTCTTTCCACCATAAATTTGTTAATTACTATGAAACGTAAACATATTTTTTTTTGTTATAGGAAGGCAAACAAGCAGACGGATTTCCTGATGGTAACAACTTCACGCCGCCTAGAGACACCAAAGGTAGTAATGGTGCGTTGCCAACCTGAAGTCGGAATGTTAGGCCTCGTGCAAAAGTAAGTTTACCGGCTACCTTACCCTCCGAATCGGAACACGACATGACGTTATGGCGGCAGGAATAGGTACGGCGGTGGTACCAATCCGGGCGAGTCGCTACGAAACTCTACCACCTAGTCAGATGTCACGGTGTTAGTGATGGTAAGCCTATGCTTGCCTTTTACGAGCTGCCTGCAAAGAAAGGCAGAGGGTCTATTCTGCAAAGGAGCCCGGACCAACACAGGGAAAAATAAAAAAATAACAAAACATAAATAAAATCTAAATACAATAATAATTTTAGAACAAAATAATTTGTCCTTGTCTACTGTTTAAATGAATAAATTGCGATTTAAAAATCTTAAACAAATGCTGTTTCGACAAGGGATTGTATTTTGGACACAGGTTTATTATTAGCATAACGTTTTACAATGGATGCTAATGGAATTGTTTCCCTAAAACTTCCTCCAGAAGCATGCATATTAATAGGATTCTGTTTTACGTGATTATAAAATGCAAATTCGCATTTTAATGTAGTTGTATGTAATTATGTTAATTTGTGTTGTGTATTCATAGAGGTAGCAACCGATTAAAGGCATGAGTAAACAATTTATAGCGTATATAAAGGTGGGTGGTTTCAAACTGTTAATACAGGATGTTGGGCGCATGATTGGACAAACGAAAATGGTGAAAAGGTGGCATCGTTTGGAAACACTTCCGGGAAAATTGAACTTTACAAAGGCTGTTATTATTTCCCGAATTTCAACTTTTGATGTAATAGCTTTTTATAGACACATAAGCTTTAAAACAAGTTAATTTGTATTGTACCAAGTTATTGTATTGAAATGTAAATAAATAAATATTTTGGGAGAATTTATGAAAAAAGAAAAATAAAAGTTTAATAGAGAAATAATGGCAGTAAATTGTAAAGTCCAATTTTTTTGGAATATTTTCCAAATGATTTTTTTTTATGAGAGAGGACGAGCGCAAACTGGCACACGACTTTCCTGATGGTATTGAGAACAGTGGCCTATAGACACCACATATGTTATACCTTATAACATGTACCACCTTATCACCAGTTTTGTTGGCCAACCGTGCGTGTAACATCTTGTATATTATACAGTGTGAGATTAGTTTCAGTGTGGTATCACTAAATATTTCGTTAAACTAGCACACAGGTGTCTAACTTCTTTGGGAGATAGACCGGAGAACATAGAAAAAAAATAAAAAAAAATGTTGTGTATTTTTATATTCCAAAATGTTATAAGTCAACCATCATGTTTTAGTAACCCCCCCATAGGTCAATTCAATGTTGAAGCAATCACCCAAAGCACAAATAATGATAATATTGTTTATATATTATGTAACTTTTTTCGTTCACCATTTTTTTCAATTTATTAGCGTTTTCGTATTTCGATATAAATGCAATGAATGAAATAAAAACTGTTCTGTTTTTTTAAATGCGAATTTACGTTTGAATATTTGGACGTTTCAGCGAATTTACATGAAAATAATAAACGATTTAATTAAAATTATTTAACATATTCATATATTTTTGAACAATTTCATTGTTTGTAATGAGATTATTCATAGTTGTGTAATCTGCTAAAAGTACCCTACCTACCTTACTACCTAATAGCTCAATGGTGCCAACAAATTAAAAATAAAATGATTTGAAAATATTTAAGAAATCGATACATTAAAATAGCCATACTGCAAACGAAACGAATACATATATTCCGCATAGAAAAATCTGGAAATATCAGTAAAAACTGTATTAAATCCTACTCGAAACTTAGAAATACCGGATGACATAAGATGTGACTTTGGTTCATGATACTGAGTATTATAAAAACAAATTTATAATGACTGCACAACCGAACAAAATCTAGGCCGAGTACCTTTCGATGTTAAAAATAAAAACAAATCGAGCTTCATTATCTAGATGCAATGTAAACGTACTTAGCACGGATCTCTATAGCATCAGAAATGCCTAATGTAAATCTAAAATCACTAGATATCTGAGTAACGGTACTTTTTATTGGTCTGAGTGACAGGGGATTAGGTCATTATATCCATACATTAAAGTTTATGCATTACAGTTCATCGCAAAAAATAACACAACAACAACAGATTTCAGCAACCGGTTACAACATCTGAATACACCCTTGCGTAAACTCGAAAAAAAAAAACATTTAAGTATCATATTAATGTATTATTTGCGTTAAACTGTAACTAATTTTCTACAACAAAAGTAGCAACGGGATTTTTAGAAAGATTTTATTATTAAAAGATACCTACATACTTTTAGATACAAATACATTGGACATTCATTCTTCAATGAAAACAAACTTATCAAGATAGAAATTCATTTCAGATAACACCCAAATTTGCATAAGCTTTAAGCACTTTCTATGTTTTTGAAAATAAAATAATAAACATATTTTTTTATCACAAAACTAAAATGCATTTACTTAATGGATAGTTGCACTCAGATATTCCGTATTCTGTTACCGCTCATCGAACGTATTTTCAGACCATTGAATTTAAATGTAAAGCAGATTGCAATTGCATGTCTATTTTTACAATGAAATGTTATTTTTTTTATAATTTCAAAGGTACAACTTGAATACTGTTTGTTACCAAACGTCAGTTACATTCTATCTAAATTTAGAAGTATCTGATCATCTTAGTTCAAACATATTTAAACTTTAGACCCCCAACTATATTGTATACTTTTTTTTATGATAATGGAAGGCAAACAAGCATACGGATTTCCTGATGGTAAGAAATTCACTCCGCCTAGAGATGCCATAGGTAATAATGGTGCGTTGCCAACCTGAGACCGAGATGTTAGGCCTCTAGCAAAAGTAAGTTTACCGGCTACTTTACCCTCCGAACCAAAACACGTCAACGGCAAGCATTGGACGTTATGGTGGCAGGAATCCGGACGAGTCACTGCGAAACTCTATCCGAGTTTCGCACTGCGAAATATGGTGAATTATTTAACCCAAAAAATCTATCTAGATGATCTTTTGCTTAAGAAATTCGCACAAAGAGGCACTTCAATATAATATTGTAATGTGTGTGTTTGAACTTAGTGCAATATTTAAAATGTAGTGTAGATGATGTCTTATAATTTAATGTGTAATTCTCTCAACAGCACACCCAATTGACACCACAGGCTTACCCATTCTTGCTGCAATAACTTCAATACTTGTCAGTGTCGTCTCATATTTTGGAGGGTAGTATAGTAGTAGGTGTATTGAAATATTGTGTTTGTTAGTATCTAGAAATTTGTGTATTTTATTGCCTTTATATCTCAAGTACAAGCGTGTCCTTAGGCCTATTTAGTCTTTTAGTGAAATTTAAAATAAAATGTTCAAACATTATGAAAAAAAAACTTCGGTAGAAATAAATACCTTGTTAAAAAAAAGTCATGATTTAAATGATAGATTAAATGATTTAAGCCCACTTCCTATAATCAACGAACCGTAACCCGTTAGAAAAACCATTGGTTGTTTATATAAAATCAACGATGCGTTGCTTGTAGTTACACAAAATGCTTTATATTATCAATAGACAACGAACGGCTGAAGTTATTTTTTTACTATTTGCATAAAAACTACCATTCGTAAGCAAAATGACAAATTTATTGAACATACAAAACAAAACGGGCAAAAATTAGACTTAACATGAAAGCATCCCTGACCTTACCAGTTTTACATTTCATTGCCCATTTGATAATTTCTTTCTGACCAAATAAAACAATGTTTTTGGTAGTTAATGATCCAAACAACGTTTGCTTCGTTTCTTACTTTTAAAACATTGACATTAATTATTTATAAAAAACCAACCTTTCATTTTTAAAATAACTAGAGTCAAAATTAGCAATCACCGTACAAAATAAAATAACGATTTTTCTTTATAACAATTTGAATGTTTCTTTAGCTATGTACAACTAGCAGTTGCCCGCGTCTTTGCCCGCATCGTCTTATGAGAACACTGTTTCGGGATTGAAACTATCTTATGTGTTAATCCAAGTTACCCTTTATGTGTCTGCCAAATTTCATGAAAATCGATTCCGCAGTTTTTGCGTGAAAGACAAACAAAAATACAAACTTTCGCATTTTTAACATTAATAGGAATAAGAGGATAATACTTACTAATAAAAACAATATAGTAAGTAGCTGTTATGAGAAATATTATCCATATCATTGACCGCAAAAGTAAAACCTTGTAAAAAACCATGATATTTACCCGGGTCCCGGACCTCCTTGTGTCAAATCAAAGACTTGTCTCGGATTAAGAAGCCACTGGAATTTCTGCAGAAGTCGAACGCCTTGGTTGCCGCCGCTTTTCGGATTTATAAAAACTAACACGGGTTTCACGTTTGCTGTTGGTATCGGTTTAATTACGAATGTCTTTTGTTCGCTCTTGGAATCTTTCCCTTTTTTCTTAGCTGCATTTTTCTTTTTTGGCGATTTCCTTAACGACGATTTAAAACTGCCCTTCTTCGGGAGTTTCACTATCCATGACGGTGGGACGATTATATTTGATTGTGTGCCTGTGAAAATAAAATTGTTTGTATTCAATTTTTCAATATTGTAATATTGTAGATCTAAATAAGCAGGCGTCTATGGTGGTAAGGGATAACCGTTGTCTATATCACTATAGAACAGTGGTGCCTTTACTTTTTGCTGTGAAGGTCGGCTTGAGAAAAACTTAAGGGCTTAATCGACAGCTTTATTTTTATGTATTTTATTATTATCTATTAGTAATAATATCACGTATTTATCTTATGTTTTATTTTTATGTTCTAATCATAAGTAATTATTAGCACTTTACATAGTTTCTTACTATTTACAAACATTTGTAGATGAAAAATATTCGAAATTCGAAAATAAAAGAATTTGTTGGTACTAACTGGCTTAACCTCTCGCGATCGACCGTTTGGGCACCACTGCTATAGAATTTAGTATCCAAAATGTTGTTTCTCTATATCATGTCCGGGATCTTAGAAAATAGGTAAAACGATGCTTCCAATCCGGACGACACCCAACTGGTTGGTACAAATAGGAATGCAGTCAGTTTCATCGGAATTATTTTAATTAATTTAACTATAGATCAATATTCCTGCCTCAGCTTCCCGCAATAACTACGACGTAAAAAAAACATGTACCGTTAATAAAGTGTTTTTTTTTTCAAGAGTCGCCTCTGCGGTCTAGCGGTCCAGTTGTTGGACTTGACTGCACGAGCTCCTGAGTTCGATTCCTGGGCCGGACAACAACACAAAGAAAATTGGGTTTATCCAATCTGACGCTATAATCTGACGTTTCCTCAGTAACATAGCTCACCAGCTATTCTTTGAGCAGGTGACGACAACGGGGAGAGTCGACAGTGTGCTCTCTTGGTAAGGATCATTAAATTAATTATTGGAAAATCTGGATTTCCTGAGAGTAAAAAAATCAAACTTTCGATAAAAATCAATGTGCGTTGTGTGTTATTTTTGTATCCTAGTTTTTACTGTTTGTAGACGGGAAACTCACGCAGCAATTAACATCGATGGTGTATATTTATAGTGGTGATTTTGCTGTTTACAACCTAAACTTAATTTAGATGCATGCTATCTTTTTCGAATGAAACAAAATCAAACGAGATGGAACATTTTAGATTTGTCAGATTAGTCTGGACATGTCAAATTGTGATGTTTTTAATCGACGTTTTCCGAGTGATAGATTAAACGTCTGTAGAAATATCGTGTACAGACTAATCTGACAGCACTAAAAATGTTTTCTCTCTTTCTATTGCTTTTGTTAAAAGAAGACAGCTATAGCCCAAATCTTAGTTTAGTGGGTGCGCAACAAAATTACCACCTATTACAAGTAGGCAATCCGTTAAAGTATCTTCACGCCCATATCCCCGAAGAGGTAGGCAGAGGTACAACCAAGGCACCCACGACTAGCCGAAGACACTAAGTCCCACAATGTGATAGGTGGCAAGCCTATCGCCAACCGGGCACATTTCCAATCCCGACCAACATTTTTTTTTTAATTAGAAAATTGGAAAGATCCAATTTTCTTTATGTTGGCCGACCCGGGATTCGAACCCAGGACCTCATGCAGTCAAGTCCAACACCCGGACCGCTAGACCACAGAGGCAATCCGTTAAAATATATTAAAACCAAGCTTAATAGTTAAGTTATAACTTCGACAAACGACACTTTACCTAGTGAGCATTCTTCTCCTATTCGTTGTAAATTAAAGCAGCTTTCTTTATTGTGATAAGCATCCTTGCACCAAGAACAGCTGAGGGCTACTATCTCCTTCGAACTAAACGACAGCTTTGCTTGAAGCGCCTGTTAAAAAATGGACAATTTCATTTAACATACATCATAAATGTGAAAGGATATTTTATTCACATTTCAACCGCAGGAAAATTGCAAAATACAAACTCCATTTATTTCAGACACAACTTATTAATATCACTTGTGTTTTTACGATCTGTACATACCATAAAACAGTAATAAAACTTAGTCTTTACATGATAGGCACATGTATTTTTTAAAAACAATAATAGCTATTGACTTTACAGGATACATGACCCAAAGCGAAGATTATTAAAAAGTTTGTATGTTTGTCAGTTCACTTTTCAGTTAAAACTTCTGAACGGATTTATACCAAACTCTGTTTAGAAATAGCTTATAGCCCAGGTCAACATTTAGGATACCGTTTACTGCAGGAAAGTCTTTCGTTTCTTTTACTAACCACAATAAGTCATGTAAACGGGAGTACATGAAGTCGCGGACAATAGCTAGCATATTACATAATAAGTGATATTAATAACAATTGTGTCTAGAATGGCATTCTACCAAGTGCCGACGATAAGAAGAATAGAAACCATTTATTACATTATCGAGGATTTGAAAGTTCATTTTACAAAAGCTGATGGAATTATTGCGAAAAGGTCCCACATACATTTAATCAATATTTAAATAGTATTTATTTTATTTTATGATATTGGAAGGCAAACAAGCAGACGGATTTCATAATGGTAAGGCGGTGGTACCAACTGATCCGGGTGAGTCGCTGCGAAACTCTACCACCTAGTCAGATGTCACGGTGTTAGAGACGATATGCTTGGAGCTGCCTGGCAGCAAGGCAGATGGTCTATTCTGCAAAGGAGCCCGGACCAACACGGGGGGACTTTACGTTATCCTTAATAATGCTTAATAAATAACAAATATATTTTATTGATAATGATTTCGTCCGCATAGATGAAAATTAAGGCATTACTATGTAGCTCAAACCACTAGTGGGATAATGGTAAAACTAATATGGGATACCTCGAAATCATAATAGGTATACCTTTCCAAAAACAATTATCAAAGTCGGTTCGTTATTAGGCAAGTAATCACGTAACAAATATAAAAATATGAAGTTTATTTTTGTCAGAGTATTTATACGATATCCAAGTTTAAGATTTTAAAGGGGCGTTAGACATTGCATTCTCTTTGCAAAAGAGATTTTAAAATCTAAACAATTGCATCATGTTATTCTGGTTTTTGGTGAATACTAGATCTTTTCTATTTTACCATTTAAAATTACAAATTCAATGTTTCCTATACAAGATGATAATGTCTCTTTTGAAAGTATCACTTAATATTTTTTATAGTATTGGAAGGCAAACAAGCAGACGGATTTCCTGGTGGTAAGAAATTAACGCCGCCTAGAGACCAATCCGGGTGAGTCGCTGCGAAACTCTACCACCTAGTCAGATGTCACGGTGTTAGTGACAGTAAGCCTATGCTCGCCTATTACGAGCTGCCTGGCAGAAAGGCAGATGGTCTATTCTGCAAAGGAGCCCGGACCAACACGGTAGAAATACAATTATACAAATGTTATGTTCATTAACACTGTACTACACTGTACTACTAAAACTGTATATTTAATCCTCTATACTTATAATATATAATATAATTTGCTACTCTTAAAACATAGCATTATCTTAAATACCATATTAAGCAATAGCATCACATACAGGTACAAAAACATATAGATGAATAGAAAACTTAAAGTTATGCCACCACCTAAAGCTTCAAAGTGGGATACGCACATGGTCACCTATTTCATTGCTAGCTTCTGTACCCTTGTCTACTGAGCTTTGTGATTTAAGGCACCATCCACTGCAACGTCGGTGAAATGACTGACAACAAAACAAATCATGCAAACATACATGCAAACATATAGAAAACACAAAAATATAGCAAACAGTGTATAACAAACGTGCGCTTAATAAGCTTAGTATTGATATTATAAATACTTACTAAAGCAAATAATTTCGTGTATTGAAATTATTTTCTAAGCGAAAGAAAGAATTAAGATTAAAGAGCAACGAAATCTATTTATTTTTTAGAACATTACAATCTCTTTTTAAAATATATGTTATAATTAACTATTGGTAGGTATACTGTCTGTCCAGTTAATTATTAGTGATAATTAAGAATTATCACACAATTCCTAAGCACTATGCAGTATATATTGTTCACTTTTTAGCATGGAGCGTCAGCATCTGCCATTAGTCAAGTTTAACTTTGCATTAAGTTACCCGATTTGGCAGAATCGGGGTTAGCTTATTCAAAATGAGTCATAAATCGTCACAAAAAGTCATGTCAGGGTTTTAAGTGAAGCGGTGGCCTCCTTAAGTACTCAGGTTGAAATTACAAAAAGATGAATTACGACATAAACTTATATGAAAAACATTACATTGAATGTAAGATCCCAAGAATGTTTGTATTCTAAATAGGCATCCTCTTTTATTTGAAGTCGATTAGTTAGGTAAAAGTGAACAAGGTGCGTTAAATAAAACCTTGTTAAAATGACATTCATATTATAAAAGTTTGTTTATTAAAACCATTTACAAATTCTTAGAGCAAATATGCGCTGAAAATTATTGCACTAAAATTAAACGTTTAAATGCGATCGTAAAACTACAATGAAACGTATATTTTGCATGGAAATGTGATTGTATTTCATGTATTTGTGCTAATAACCTCATTAAAATTCTAGATGGAATTCAAAATGGTGGGTTCGTTTTTAAATAGCGCTTAGGGAATATAAGCTTGACTTGACGTTTTAACGTGACACATGCGAAGTAGCATGCAAATCATTACATGTCAGGCGATGGGGAATAAGCCAACGAATTTATAAACCATATAGTATACACTGTAAAACAAACATCGTAATATAAGCTTGTCCATACATGATGTGTAATATGCCAGCTATGACCCGTGACTGTGTTTTATAAATAAACACGTTTCCATCTTGATCCTGGCTGTGATATTTAACACAAAGTAAATTAATTGTTGATGATTTCGAGTTTTTTTATAAAATTTATTACATATTGTACTTTTTACTTTGTTATAATAGTGTAGAACTACGTTTTTTTGTACAGACTCCAAAAAGAGGACTCCGAAAGTCCAAAGTTTTTATTGATTCGTAAGTACTTTTGTTGTGATTACTTGAACAATAACGAATGGACTTTAATGGATAGTTTTTTGAAAGGGGAACCAAGATTCATACGCTTTTCCATTTCAATTTGATGAAGATCAGAAAATTAATATTTGAGTCATATTTAATGATTTAATTTGCGAATTTCTATTAATTTTACAACAAATAACAAAATCTTTAACACATCGGAACACATCGAGGTATTGGACATGAAACTTCAAGCTTCGACGCGATGTCGAAAGAATTAAATCATCACAAACTTTCACATTTATAATACAAAGATGATACTTAAAGGCCAGTTTCTGAAACGCCAATCAATTTTAATCTACGATTTAGCTCTTCGTAACATCTGTTTAACACGATCGCTGTTCGGTTCGGCTTAGAAGTCTAAACCGACCTCCAATTTCCATTTTACAATACTTCTCTAAAATATTGGAAGCTGTGTGCCATTAACAAGTGTCTTCATATATTTATAATTTACTTAGCTCCTTCCAGTTTGACTTCCGACAAGGCCACAGTACTTCTACCGATTTGTTAAAGGTGATGGAGGACATTAGGGAGGCAATGGATGGCAAGTTGGTTACTATTCTTGTGCTTCTCGATTTTTCTAATGCTTTTAAAATGGTGGATCATGACATATTATTAGCACTTCTCAAACATTTGAAGTTTTCTTCTTTGTTATTGGAATGGTTCTCTTTTTACTTTCGTGGTCATCGTCAGGCCATTCCACAGGGTGGTATCTTTTCTCCTTTACTTTTCTCGCTTTTTATTAATTTTGTTTCAATTGCCTTGCCTTCTATAAATTGTCCTTTTCATCTTTATGCTGATGACTTGTAGCTATACTGTCATACTGATGTAAATTCCATTGACTCAGTCGTTTCTGTTGTAAACTCTAATCTAAAATGTATAAAGAATTGGTCTTCTAGGTTTAGTATAAAATTGAACCCAGTGAAGTGTCAATCTATTTTTATTGGAAGTATTCGTCAGATTGTCAAAATTGATAACGATTTAATTCCCCCCATTGTTTTTGATAATACTGTAATTCCATATTCGTAAACAGTAAAAAAATTGGGCATTTATATTGGTAGTCATCTCAAATGGCACAGTCAGGTCAGTGATGTGTGTCGCAGAATCACTGGTACTTTAAGATCACATAATAGACATCGTAATTTATTACCATTAACTACTAAAGTTTGCCTTGTGCAGAAGCTTATTCTGCCAATATTAGACTATGGCGATGTCTGTTATCCTGATGACAATGATATTAATGATTATCTTAATAAGCTCCAATGGCTCCCTATTTCTCAGCGACGCAAGTTCAGGATTGTATGCTTGTTATATTCTATCCTCTTTGATCCTAAGTACCTAACTTGCCTTAAATATAAATTATTTTTTATCTGCAACCCACAACTTAAGTCTGCGATCATCGACATCTCAGACTCTGTCCATCCCTGTACATCGTTCGAACTTTATACCTAATTCCTTTCTTCTAAATTCGTCTAGATTATGGATGGATCTTATTACTCACCTGCCTAATCGATACAGGGAGCTATACTATTGCATGCTGGTTTCACCAAAACTTATTATATTAAAATCGATTAAAGTTAATTTAATTAAAAATAGCCATGAGCACTTTCAGATAGGCAAGTAATTATAGGCATATTTGTTTATAAATTACATTTGATAAAAAATATGTCTCATCTGGTTATCAGATCGGCGAAGGTCGATCTCCCACGGGCTCTTAGACTAATTGTTCACAGTTATTTTATAAATAAAATAAGTCGATTCACATAATTTACACTGTAGTATTTTTTTTATTTATCTATACCTAAATTAAATAACATGTCCTGACTGACATCATCGCTGAGCAAAAGCTGTTCAAGTTATAGCCATGAAATTTGGTGAGTAGGGTCGTTTTATTGAGTAGACATCCATTAAGGACGTAATTTTGAAAATTCTGCCCCTTAGAAGCTGAAATAAGGGTTGGAAGTTTGTATAGAAGAACGTCATTTTTTAATTTAAAAACATAAAACTTTATGTTTGGGCTACTTATTAAAAATGAATAGATACGTATTTAAGCATTTCTGAAAAAATCTCCGACTAAAGGGGTGTAATAGGGGTTGAAAGTTTGTATGAAAGTACTTATTAATGGGATAAATATATTAACTGCCACGCGAGCAACGCCGCGGGTAACAGCTAGTTCATTTATACAAGAGTAATACTAGAGGTGATTTGTACCTGTTGTATAAAAAATAAGTAATTTGGCGGTTAAAATATTCCACTCCTACGGTCTGGGGACGGAGTTAGAAATTAATGAGATCGGTGCGACGTTCCTAAATTACGACTTCGACCGAACTTTGAGAATAAATTAACACTAGTTGATTAAACTTGTAATTATATATTAATCAAGTGTCTGTTCTAATGGTCAAGAAGTTGGAAATGCTGACTATAATCAAAAGGCTTGGATCGTATTTTAAAATCCTTTGTATAAATTAAAAGTTTTTTAAATTTATTTTTATGATATTGGAAGGCAAACAAGCTGATGGATTTTCCGATGGTAAGAAATTCACGCCACCTAGAGACACCGAAGGTGGTAATGGTGCGTTGCCAACCTGAGGCTGGGATGATAGGTCTCGAGCAAAACTAAGTTCACCGGCTACCTTACCCTCCGAACCGGAACACGTCAACGGCAAACATTGGACGTTATAGCTGCAGGAATAGGTAAGGCGGTGGTACCAATCCGGGCGAGTCGCTGCGAAACTCTACCACTTTTCTAATATTAAAAATGAATCCCCGTTTCCCTTGGTTATCGCCTCCTAAGTTTTTGTGTTTTGTTAATTACTATCAGGCGGTTTATCCTATAAAAAAAATAATTTCAATATTCATAGTTAGGACAGGATAATTTCTTTCGGCTCAGCTAGTTATTGGCAGTTTTTATCAATAACAAATTCATTGCATAAATTACATAGCGACTACAAAAAATCTATATGTTCATAAGCGTAAACGAAAATTAAAACATTACTCTTTTTTTGTATCATTAATGTTGCCAAGCTCGCTGTTTTACAACTTCATCGGGCTTTAAATATAACTTTTATAAATTCATCCTTCTGGTATTGAATTACATTGTTTACGTTTAATTATGTGTGTATATTAATATGTTTCAAAATCTGATTAACAGCAAAATAAAGTATTAAATGACGATCTGTGAGATTAGATATAAATAACCCACATCCAATAAAAAAAAATCTAGGTTAAGCTATGGATCAAGTGATCTACAAGTTATTTATTCAAGACATGAGAGGGATATTCAGGTTTTTGAAGTAGGTGTTGCTTATACCATTATCGATATCGATTACAATTCTAATTTAGTTATAACGTGAATAACGAGATATGATGATATAAATATGTTATAGACTATTATTTTTAAGTCATCAAAAAAGAAGATTCAAAAGGAGGATGCAAGGGATGTCCGATGGAACATTTTGGGAGGCTCTAGGCGGATTCAAGTCTGGAAGAGGATGTACGGATCAAGTGTTTTCACTCCGCAACATTGTAGAGAAGCATCTGGCTGTTGGTCAGAAAGTTTTCTGCGGTTTTGTGGATCTCGAAAAAGCGTTTGATAGGGTTGTACGTAAGGAACTTTGGGACATTTTGCCAGATTATGGGTTAGTCGGGTCCCTGCTGCGTGCGGTGCAGTCAATGTATTTAGACTGTAAAGCATGCGTGTGGGTGGATGGCAACATATCGTCTTAGTTTGATGTTAATATTGGCGTCAAACAGGGTTGTGTGTTGTCAGCGCGCTTGTTTATCTTATATTTGGACAAATGTCTTCAAAGGTTAAGATCATTGAATGTGGGAATGCGTATGGGTGACCAAGTGGTGAACTGCCTGCTTTATGCAGATGATGCTGTACTTTTGGGCTCTACACCATCTGAGCTGCAAACACTGGTCACAGTTATGGAAGGAGATTGTAAAGAAAGGGTCTTACATTTAAATGCGATGAAAACCAAAATAATGGTGTTTGAAAGAGACGTAGCCAGAACGGATGTAAGAGTTTTGGTTGATGATGTAGTGCTGGAACAAGTGAATGAAATTGTATATCTTGGTTGTGCTTTTAGCAGGGATGGAAGGTACACCGCGGATGTAGAGAGGAGAGTGAGTGCAGGGAATAACGTGAATAGAGCGTTGAGTAAGCTATTCCAAAGCGAGGTTTTGAGTCAAAAAGCTAGACTCGCTTTGCATAATTCTGTGCTTATTCCAACGTTATTGTATGGAAGC